>JAAMPD010000238.1:68452-115602 GCA_025266255.1 Trissolcus basalis
AGGGCCAATGCGCGAGCATTGGGACGAGGTGCCCTGAGTCACCTGTTATCGCCTCTGGTGGAATGCTGCACGCTCGGGATCTCTGGCCAGTGGAAATGCCCTCCTTCAAAACCCTCTATTTCCAGGACCGCCAGTTGCAAAAATCGTTAAAAACTTTCTAATTTGTGCGCAAAATGCAGCTCAGATTGCAGGTTGAGTGCACCCCTTGCACGGCTTTGGTCTGTCTAAAAAAACTCGACCAGACAAAGGTAAATGACTGCTCAAGCAGCAAAAATCAGCGGAGCTATCAAAAACGGCGTGTTAGCTCTACTCACGTCCAACGCAAAACCTTCTAGTCAGTGGAAAATAATTGAATGAACCGCAAGTCATTGAAATTGAAAGATAATGAGTCACGAAAACGCATCTCTGGTGTTAACATTTATGTTGGAGGGAAAAAAGAAATTTTTTTTTTTTCGCTTCATTCAGTCTGACAAAATTGTTACTTTTTCATGAATGCTTTTGAAAAGTTGATCTAATTATTTTCGAGGCATTTTCATAAATGTCGAAGATCGTGCACTTCGGGGCAAATGAAAAATGAACAGGCGAAACTTGTTAATTTGTTATGTCTCCGGCAGTATGAATCGCAAATTGCTGTCGTTAGTTAAAAGTTGATGTTTTGTGATGCGATTACGTTTTCAAAACCAGCCGGGTGTTGCCTTCTGTACATAAAGAGCTGGTGCCAGCACAATAACAAATTCTAATTAAATTCTCACAGTGTGCAACTAGTTTGCTTTACAGAACTTTGTTGAATTCAAGAGAGAGAATTGTTTCTTAAATTGAAAGCTTAACGAATATTGTTACTCGAACATTTTGGTATACGAATGAGAAAACCGTAATAAATAATTCATAGCTCAGTAAAGCTGATGGGCAAATTAAATTATAAGAATTCTAGACGAGCTTTCAAGTACTAATAAAATGTACTTATATTTTTTTTCGACAAGAAAAAAAAATTGAATTTCAAGAATCAAATTTAAAAATAAAGATAAATGATAATTTTTCCTGTAAGTTTTATGGAGGTTCCACTTTATATTTTATTCACGCGACATAAGAGCACACAGGAAATTCTTAATTTCATGGAAACCTGCTAGATGTGTGTAAATTTTAATAAACAGATTCTTAATCCCAAAGAGAATATGAAAAACACATACCTTTCATGACTTTCGTCCTTTGTAAAATATAAATTTTGTTATAAAACTTGTCACTCAAAAACAATAAAAGGACTATTTTACTGTGAAAATGTCACTCATATCACGAAACGTTTTATGAATATTTAAAAACCTACCGATGGTTTTGAATGCACTATAATATCTTTTTCACAAAACAGCGCGCATATCTGATGATATTATTATGATAAAATTTCAAATAACCGTAACCGTTGATTCAATCGACACAAAGCGGACTAGCGTTGTAAAAAAGAATTTAAGAGGGATTAACATTTTGTATTTAAAGAAATTATAACGTCGGGATAATAGAAGCGTTGAACAATTAATTTGCAAGAACTTTAGTTAAAATGAAATTTCATTTTAGAGACATTCAAACCTCAAATTTACACCGAAATAGGTCATAAATTTTTGACTAGCATTCAGTTCGGAAGGATTATTCAAATTTTGTTGAAGCAGATTATAGCTAATTATAGAACATTGCTGAATTGTTATTTCGTCATTTTTCTTATTTATTTCAAGTGAAAACAAAATATTACCAGCAAAATAAAATTTAACGGATTGAAAGTTAATTTTATCTGAGATTTTCTTTTTTTGGATGAAAAATAAGTATCGTTTTTTTGATTTATTTAGAAATTTGTTATAACAGAAAAAAGAAACACGATTGAAAATAAAATATACGAAAAAAGCAATTGATCAATGTGTAACCGAACTAGCTTAAATTTTACAATATTATCCCACATTGATTCTGTAAATATATTAAACAGATGGTAAATTTAATACTTCGCCTATTCAATTATTCATAATTTCCAATCCGCGTTCAAATATAAACAAGTTGATTATTTCAACAACTTTTGTTCGTAGTTGTAAATTGAAACAAACATGCGATTAATTATGCGCCAAACATTTCGGACACTTTGCAAATCGTTCGCAACATTTCGCGCACTGTCAACTTGTGTTTGTTGTAACAAAAATAAATTGCGTAAAGATTGCTAAGCAGTTTTTGCGAGGATTTCATATCGCTCCGAGCGTTCAGTTCATTTCATCCGTGAAAATCGAATCTCATTATTTACCGCGTCTGAAAGTCCAAAATTATGATTGCCACTTTAATTATAATATTTCAGTAATTTACCGCGTTTCGGTGAAATTTGGTTTTTTTGCTCGCTTGGGTACGCAGCACTTTTCGGACGCTGCATTTCACGTTGTGCACTTCGTGATCGAAAACGACCACTAAATCGTTCGGATGCACTTTCACACTATCACGCGCGAATGCAAGTTGACCGATGCAACTGCACCGGGATGCGTCACTGTGCATTTTCACAGAAAATGCGAGCTCGAGAAAAAAAATTATTTATCATTGGATGAAACATCTTCGCGAAACATTTTGCAGCGTTAATAAATAACTGATCACCGTCTATAATTAAGAACAACTTGAGTGCTTTTTAGCTGGCTTTTACGAAGCTACTTCTAGCACTTCCGGTGTTGAAGATGCAACTCCATCATTAATTATTTGGGTGGAATTATTAAAAAACGGTAGAAATTTAGCATGATTAAACTAAATATTGAAACTGCAGACAAAAAGGAACGTGTGGCGCATATAAGTTTCATATGTATTACATCCCATAGGGAGAAAAATATACGTGTGGATATATTTTAATTTTATGTTTTTCATATAAATATAATCGTTTTTTCCTATGAAATTTATATTATATTATATTATATTTATATTTATTTGATATTTTATTTATATACTTTATTTCCACTTTGTAAATAATTTATAAATTACTTATTTGTAGATTATATACGAATATATTTTAAATATAGAAAATGTATTTTTAATATATTGTTATATATTACATAAAAAATTTATGTTCAATTTACATAAGAATTTTACTGCTTTATGTTCAAAATATAAACGGTTTATATACGAATTATAAAAGTTTATATTTTATTCACATTATATATATTTTAACTATAATAAAAATATATTTTTGTCCATGTGGGATGTTCAGGTATCGTTTTGTTGATTTGATTTATTGTATTGTTTTACTTGATTATTAAATTGATTAACATTGATTAAAAATATTATCAATCATATATGACTACATATGCTACATATATGTTTGATTCCGTTTTGCCACTTACTCTTCATTTTGATATTTAAAAAATTTCCTTTTGCACTTTGAAAAAAATTTCTACTACGTTTATGAAAAATTCTCGAGAGGATCGTTGAACATTATGAAGATTATGAAAGAGACCTGCAACAAACGACGGAAAAAATGTCGAACACAGGTGATTATAAAAACAACAGCTTGAAATTGTGTACACAAAATCAACGATGTGTTTATAATTTGTTTTCTTCCTGAAAATTGTAGTTTATAAACATCGATCAATAGGAGCTGAGTATACATGTTTACGGCGAACGTAGGCCTATTAACAAAAGCGATTCGAAGGCTAGCTATAGCACATACGTCTGGTCACTCTTTTTTCTGATAGTCATTTTACGAGCGAACGTAAAATCACACCGTCGTAAATTATCGCATTATATATACATCATTTTGATTTGCTTATTTACTAAAACTTTGGTTAGTTATCTGGCGCTTGATAATCTACATCATTATTTATTTATGGCAAAGCATTGTGCAAATTGTACGACTCACCCATCAGCATCAATCGCGATCATCAACTGAAGGCGCGGATAACGCATTTTTTCAGTACTCACCTAAAAATCAATAAAGGTAAATTATTCAAATTGCCAATACAATATTCTATCAGTATAATATTTCAAAATATGAATTGCAGTTCTAATTGTAAATTATTAAAACAGATTAATCTTGAAACAATAAATTATGTACAGTCAGTTGAAAAAAAAAAAAATGTCGATTTAATTCTGTGAACGTCGTTTTTGAAATTATTGATGATTTCAAGACATGACTTTTATTCGAAGTCGCTTTTGAGTTTTTCGTATCCTGAAGGCAGGTTTTTTTCCTCGGCTTTTTTTTTCTTTCCCGACGAAACGTCTAAAATCATGCACGAACGCTCAATTATTTGTAACGCGCAGGTACTTTTTTTTCGCATGATTCGTTCGACATTAGATTTTCCGACTGCTATATAGAATTCAAAAATCTTTCAACGAAATCAACGTCACTAAATATATTGAATATGAAACGGGAAGTCTTATTCAACGGTATTGATATTTTGATAAACGTTATTGATACTTCGACAAAAAATTTCCAAGATAGATGATGAGTGCATAATAACGTGAATGATAAAAAGTATTACTTTTATATTTTGATAAATATGATTCTTTTCAGAATGTCACACCTGTTTCCGAAATTGATATGAATCTGACGACTTTTGAAAATAAAAAAACCAAATGAAATGAACAATAAAACATTCGAATGTTGTAAAGTCTTTTACAGAACTTATAATTGTTGAAAATTGAAACGAATTAAGGGCGAAAACGTAAAAGAGAGTAGTGAAAAAATCTGAAAGTTGAAAAACTTTTCTGCATTTCCTTTTGCCGTTTTTTCATACCAATAAAAAGTCAAATGTAAATATTCCATATTTTTATGATCAAACATTTGCGCAACTTCATATTTTATGCGTTTCCACCTAAACTTGTAGCATAAATCATCCCGATTTGCATATTAATACAAACTTGTTTGAAACATTTTGTATTTCGAATTTTCATTTCATTTTATAGTTACACACAAGGGGGGTATCATTATTTTTTAAACTTACGTTTCAACCCAATTTACAACAAAAATAAATTGTTTTTGTACTTTCGTAAGATAGAATTTCTAAAACATGTAATGAATTATTCAACAATAAGATTGTTTAAACATCACTTCTCTAAGAAAATGAATATTTGTTCATTAAAGGACTAAGTCAAAGCAAAGGAAGGATCCAAAGGGATGCTCATCATGGAAGCGATCTTGGCTTAGAATTGCGAATATGGCGCTTGTCTTGCCTTATTCGTAAGGTAATCTGGCAGTTGGCCGCAATAGCATAAGGAGAGAAATATTTGTGAAACGCAACAAGACATTTTTGTAAACACATTTTTCACGTCGTATTTAGGAGAAAAAATTAGAAAAATGCAAATAAAATAAATGTATCACTTCACAAGATCGTAAAATATATTGAAAAATTTCGGTTTGAAAATTCTTTCTTTGGAATATAACATATTTCAAAGATTTATCAACGATAAAAAAATATAATAATGAATCATGTATATTTTAACGTGAATTTCTATTCATGTATGGCACTTGAGAATTATATATATATATGATAATAGAAAAACTTATTTCCACATCTTCTACGATATAGTAGTTTAATTTCAAGTATAATTATAAATTAAATGAAAAATAAGTTTTAACTGAATTTCGATAATTTCTACTAAATTTCATGCCCAAGTTGTGATAGACGACGAATGGTCAAATTTGAAACACGTTTGCAATTTACAAAAACAATTTATAAAGTTCAGATCTGAGTTATAACAAGTTTACTTTTAAAAACAACGACCAGAGTTTGATCATTCAGTAAATATTATGACTTTGATTTATGTGCAAAAGTGTCAAGTTTAGATCAATTAAACTTCAATTAGTTCATGAGTTATTAAATAAATCTTCCCCTCGGCAAATTTAATCATTTCGGAGTTCAAAGATTTTGCCTTTTGAAAAGTCATTTCGGTTGTATACGATTCCCTGGTTAGAATCAAACAATTGTTTTGAATGTTTCATAATTGGTGCATCAGTTATGCCAAAAAATCATAATTATTATGCTTAATTTCATAATTTATCAGCCTAACGATTTCAAACGAAGAAAATCATGATACAAAATTGGATTATGCCATTCGTAAAAGCAATCATGAATTTTCGTTCATTGCCAACATTTTAAATTTCATGATCAATTTGTTTATTATGACTTTTCACATTTGCGGTCGTAAGGCTTCAAAATTAAAACATTTAACGGAACAGTTATGAATTGTTTTTTTATGATCTAGAAAATTGTTATAAAACATTAAAATTTGTTTTTATCCAGAGTTTGGATGAATTAATATCCCAAAGATCCAAAAATATTAACATTTTCTATAAACTTTCACAATTCAAATAAATTATATAAAATGTATAAAATTCTTAAATCTATAAAAGATTCACAGTAAAAAATTAATTACAAAAAATTTCGTACACATCGTGCTCTGTGTATTGTTACAAATTAAAACATTTGCAAAATCCAACTCAGTCCAGATAATGTGTTTGCAAATAATATATGCATGTGACTTTTTTTGTATACTTTGCATGCTTGCGTTATGCACGACAGGAAAAATTATTCTCAATTAAATATTAAAAGCCGTTAAAAGAGGTAATTTGTATTAAAAAAAAACATTGCTACGCAAACGAAGTCAGAGCTCATTTGTGGTGAAAAATCGCGCACGATGAATGCATTGGCGCAAAATAATGCGAAAACCAATCGAATGTAAATAACATCCGACACGAATAAATTACTATAGAAGAGCATAAAAATAGCTGAATGTGCTTCGAACGGACACGTACAGTAAATTTCGTTAAAAAAAAGAGTAGCAAAATTAATTTTCGTCGTTATGATAAAGGAATAAAGTGTGGCCTATATACGACGAGTGTAATTTATTTTGAGATGAGTCGGGGTAGGAGAGAGATTACGAACACTCACCGGGTACTGACAAGGAGACGAAATGGATTTTCTACTTCGAGCTTTACTCCCTGTTAGTTTCGGCCTCTGGTCAGGTATTTGGCCTCGATCCAAAGTCTTTATATCTGAGTTCGCATCGAATAATACCGCACGAAAAAATTAAAGAAAAATGAACAAAAATTTTAATTATTCGAATGCGACTAAATTCTTTCTCATTACCCGGTCATATTTAGCAACGCCGCATATATACGTACGATATATCAGCCGTAATAAAAATGTGACAAAAATGCGACTAAAATCTCGACGTACTAGCCAAAGTAAAAATATCATATTATAAAGTGATTTATCAATTTCTCAAATGAGATTCTCTTTTCGTGCTTTTCTATTTTCATATTCTCTCGATTTTTTTTTTTACTCTACTAAGCATAAAAACAATGACATTATTATTCCACGCCGAATCACGTAACTTCACAAGTACGAAGATAAATGAATAATTTCTCCAGTGTATCTTTAACCTGATGACTTTGCCTCTTATAATTCTTCATATAAGTTCAAGCAGATAAGAGATGGAGGTTAAATATTGCAGAGTTTCAACCTGAGAGGATCACAGGTTTCTCATTCAAACTTGCATGAAATTTTATAATAAACTTTTTTCGTTGGAAAATGAAATTTCAGACGTAAACCCTTGAATTAGTTCAAAATATTTTGTTTTGATTTCTTATCTTATCTTTTCTTCCTTTTTTTTTGGGCCGATCATTATTTTTATTTATTATTATCCGAGAGATACTTTGTAGTCGAAATTGTCAATCTCTCAAGTTACGTGCAAACGTATGGATTGAAAAGGTAAATAAAGAAGAGTGCGATTATTCGTTTGGGGGGTAGCCAAAAACATCATTTACATTGAAAGCCTAAAGTGAAATGCCAAATATCCAAGTGAAATAATATATATGTTGCATATATTGGAAACGTATGTGTTCAACTGTAAGTAAAAC
The DNA here is from genome assembly GCA_025266255.1 of Trissolcus basalis. Lineage (NCBI taxonomy): Eukaryota > Metazoa > Arthropoda > Insecta > Hymenoptera > Scelionidae > Trissolcus > Trissolcus basalis. The sequence goes on from JAAMPD010000238.1 coordinate 76,314, forward strand.
TTTTGGAAATTTTTTGATATTTTCTTATATAAATAGTTAATAATAATAATAATAATAATAATAATAATAATAATAATGTATAGATTTCTCAAAAATAATAAATAGGCTTTGCTCACCGTCATGAACGATAATATAAAAGTATATATTTTTGTTTCTATAAATATATTTCCGACAATATGAACGGTATTAACAATAAAAATTTAGTTCTGATTTTATTAAAATTAATGAAAAAAATTTTGTATCAAAAATTTTATTTATAAAAAGTAATAAAAGTAATCAAAAACATTCTTTCGCGAAAATCTAATCAAATTTTTATCAAATTTTTCCAGATCATTCAGTGAGAGGAGGACCAGCGGATCGTACGGACAACAAAAAAGTGTTTACTATTGCGGAAGCTGATGTGAACTTCAACATTTGTAAGTGAAATGAACGTTGTATGAAAACGTTAAAAATATTTAAATAATTGTTTCAAGCAACATTTTATTTTTTTATAATCAAAATTGATAATTCACAGAAACATAGAAATATGTTTCAAAACAATATTTTGCGGCATGGATATTTTTCAATTTAACTTATGCATTTTCAAGTTTGTTCAAATCAATCAAAATATTGTTATTTATAACAACATTTTCATGACTATTGTTTTTGAATTTAATTGATTTTTAATTAAAACTTGGATACGCATACTTGTCCAAAAAAGCTTAAATTTTTTGAAGTGTAGAATATTTGCTTGATAAAAAGAAAAGAAAATGTTCTATATGGATAATAATAATTATCATTTTATAATAAAATTTAATATAAAATTTGATGAAACAAATGGTTTGTACAGCCTTTAATGTGTGAAAAGCTTTATTGTTATACGATACGTACAATTAAGAATAATTAATTTTAGAAATAAAGTATTAACGTGGAATATGTAGTCTTTTAAAACGGCCAGACATATTTGTTTTTTGATATTAATTCGAATTTATAATTTTTTTTCATTAGAAAATTCATTATAACTCATTCTATTCACATATTATTTCGTTTTATTATCAAAATAATAGAAAAATATATATTTAATAATATTTTTCATATTAACATAAGTGATATAACGTGGAAATTCTTATATAATTATTATTAGAATAATTGCGTTGTAGAAAAAGCTGCGTTGAATATACTGCTCATCCAATCTTGACATTTCCGTACATCTTAAACATTTGCATGATAATTTGGCAACAGGTCTAGGGCTGTATCACAGTATTTGCACAACGGTGTGCAGTCAATCGACTTGTCGATTGTCAGTAAGACGGGTCCCCGCGTGCATTTCCAGCAGCCTTCGTCTGTTTTTTACCGCGAATTTTTTGCCTTAAAATTTAAAGTACATCGGCACTTCTTTGCGGTATCTTAGAAGTAATGCGCAAGCCGGTTATACAGGCGGTTCTAAATCTATATAAATCTTTTGTATGTCGACACATTCGATATTTTTTCATTTCAAGTACTCGAATAAATATTCTGTAAATTTAATATCGAATAAAGCTTTTCAAATTTATAGACTGTACATTATCATTAATTTTAAATACTGTAGTCTTCCTTCTTTTGCTATACCAATTCATTTTGCTAATTATGTTGAATAATTTTCTAACTTTTATCATAAAAATGTTTTTAGCAAAACTTTTCTCTATAGTCTAAAAAAATGTTTGTTCATATTTTATTGAATATGTTGCTCGAACCAATAATTTATTTATCAACATTTTCTTGTGACGCAAATGCAACTTCAGTGATTAATTATTTATAATATTTTGGAGTGCAATTAACTTATTTTCTCCATGCGTAAACACCAAAAGCTTCAGATGGTTTTCTGATCATTGTACAAGTTGGCATGTATTTGATTTGAAATAGAATTCAAATTTTGTGGGGCGTAGGACGGGGGAAAGGTGTATAATCTTGATGGAAAATAAAGATAATCTTTAAGAACGAGGGATGGGAAGAGAGAAGAGGGAGGGGATGTGCCTATTATTTATATTACCAACCTTTTATTTCCTTTAAAGTCCTTCTTTTAATTCTTCCTCTTTGACCAATTATTTTTCTATCATCAACAATATGTTGCTTATTATGTTAGTTTTTCTTTAATTTTCGCAAGTACAACTCCAATAGATCTCCGTTTTCTGATAATTATACAATTAAGAAACTCAAAAAGAAGCAAGGTAAGATATTAAAATATTTTATCTAATTCGTTCCCATTTTAATGTAACATTTTAACTCAATTACATCCGAAGATCTAAATTTGTTTATAAATACTTAAACTTATTCTAAACAACTTATCGTTTAATATTGAAAAGATTGTATTAAAGAATACTTGAATTTAGTCGAATTAGTCCAATTTTGTTAAATTCCTTGAAATACCATACCGCTCTAAAAATGCCTAAAATTTTACTTAAATTTCAGATTCTCATAAATATTATTCTTAAAATAATATGTTTAGTTTATTTTAAAAAATTATTTTTGTATATATTTGACCAATATATATGATTTCCGGTAAAAATCAGGCAAGTGCTTTTTATACTTTTGAATTATTGAACGTAATTAATTAATACAGTCATTGTATTTCCGAATAATTAAATTATAATTCATTTATTTAAAACTAAAATAAATATAATTTTCAAATAAATATTCATATGGAAGTATTAAAATTCAATATTGAAAATTTTAATAATTTAATTGCCTATAATGAAGAAAATATAAAGAACAGTATCTTTGTAATTAAGAGAAGTCAGAAATATATGCAAACATATGGTAACATAATATTTATTATATTGTTATCAATATTGCATAGTTTCTTCCTTTGTATTAAACATACGGTAGAATTGGTAGGTCAGTTTCAATGCTATGGACACGTCCTTATGCCAACAGATCATTAATTATTCTGAAGCTTAGGACACAGTGAATAGGTACACTAAGCCCCAACCATCATAATTATCTCTCATGTATCTAATTGGCAATTACTTTATACAAAATTTAATTCAAAAGGGCGACGATCAAACTTAAATTATAAAATCAAATCTTTTTCAAATTCAAATGAATCCTCTTCATGGCGTATGATTGAGGGAATTACGTCCAAGTTTTGTTTTATTGTGATTTATTGATTGAGTGGTATGAAATCACATGAATAACTAGCATTACTCTCGTCGTCCACTTGCAAAAACTTTATCGTTCGGAAACAGGTTACTCTTTTGCCGATGAAGCTATAAATTCTGTCGGTTTTGTGGTTTTCGTGACTTCTACTGTCGGTACATGCAACGTACTTCTGATTCGCTGTTCTTTTTACGAAATAACTGAGTTTTACTCAAAACCAACCCAAATTCGACGTCTCTATTTGTTTAACGTGCATTTACTTTCTGTATTTTATTTTTGAACTCGGCACACGAACTGGGTCAATTTTTTTTTACATTTTTATTTCCATGCTCTATTGTTCAAATATTTTTTAGTGCTGTCGGGCGACGAAATTACCGATAGATAAATTTAGGTATCAAATCAGACTGAAAAAAAATGTCAATCGATGAATCAGTCTGATCAAATAAAATCCTAAGTGCATTTAGCTCTTGAGTATAAATTGAATCTCTTGTAGATATATTTTCTCTACTTTCATTTAATTAACACCTACTCGATCGTTCCCACTTAGCACACCAGTACTATCCGCTGTTGTTTTTACTCCAAGAAGCTGATAATTAGAACTTTTTTTTTCCTATTGTTTTTTTCTATGGTTTTGTTCTTTTTTTCGAAAAATTAAAAATAATGTGTACCCCAATCAATATAATAAAGTCAAAAAAAAAATTGTACAAAAAAAATTCAAAGAATTGCTTTCATAAAAATTTAGAGCGAATTAATTTAATTAATCACATCTGAGTTGAGTTTTAATAAAATAGATTCAAGCGATGTTCTTTTGTCTGGATTAATAATTATAGTCGCGAATCAAGAGCAAGTTTGCTAAATTTGTTTAAATAAAGAAATCGCAAGCTCGAAGTTAAGTGTATCGAATTTAATTAACTTTCTGTAAATCGCAGAATCAGAAGATGCAAATATTGTTAATCTCGATTTCAAAATGAGGAGCTTTTGGAACTGCGCTTCCAGCACCCATTAACTCCTGCACTCCGGGAATGTCATCCTTACGGTTATAGAATCACAATGACTTGGCAATCCTAGTATCATATTGTTAAGAGCAGAGCGGGTCGACTACCTTTAGTAACAGAGTTTATCATGAATATTTCAGACCCCGAAGGTGTATCTATCTAGGAGGTTGTATCTCTCATGATACAGCACCGAGATAAGGATATTTTTCAAAATTCGAATCATCTTCATTGCAGAGTTTCATATGAAAATGCACCCAACATTAATTATTATTACAACTTGAAACAAATGATCAAAATAAATACATGAAAATATATATAACAATTATTACAATTATTGAAATTGTTATCATGTAAACCAATACAAATTATTATTGTATTAATGTAATAATGATAAATAATAATTTGATAATCAATTTCCTTATAAAAATAAAATTGTAAAAAATTTAAATCTAAGAAAAATTATTAACAACACTACCCAACGAGACAAAAATATATGTGTGAAAATATTTCAATTTTATATTTTTTATACAAATAACATTGTTTTTTATATATAACTTACAAATATAGATTTTCTATTTTTTTATAGGTAAAATATATTCTGCAATATATTTTTGTCCGCGTGGTTACACGGAGAGAAATAATCAAGTTAAAATTAAACAATATTTCTATCAATTTAATGCGTTCAGTGGCACTTACGAATATTACTATATATATTTAGTAAGAATTACTGAGTAAGTACCACAATGAGATGTGAATATATGTAAAATTTGATTTTAGATGAGTAAAATTCAATCTTTTAGTAATAATTTAGTACTAATTTATCTTTTAGTGATTTTACTGATTTCTTAGTAAATTCAAATTATCAAGCATTGCGCGCACTTTTTCCGTAAAATGTAGTAAAATTTGCAACGTTATTTCTCTCCGTGTATTAAAATGCGCAATTTCTTGATATTATATTTTTGACCATTTTTCATGTGAATATATTTTTTGGATAAAATTTACATTTATTTAATTTGTTACTTATATAATTTATAACAAATATAGAAAATATACGTAAAATATATTTTTGTCCATGTGAGTATGAAAATGGCAAAATTGTTGATATTATATTTTTGCCCATGTTTTGTATAAATTTAAGGTACACGAGAAACGGTATCAATTGTCAAAAACGTCGTAACTAAGATTACGAGGAAATGAGCGTTTGGATAACACAAGTGAAATGTTCTTTTTACGATGCCGCACAACGCATACTTTTTGATTCAGTGGAAAACCAAGATATCAAAATGACAGGTGAAAGAGTAAGCGAGCGAAGGTATATAGAAGCATTCAATAAACCAGAGCAAGTTGGATATGAATTCTTTTTTTTTTCACTTCACCTGTGTATTTCAAATAAGAACAAACAATGCGATGACCTAGATTTACGCGGCTTGAATGATGAATGGAGAGGCATATTTATTAGTGAAGAAAATTAATACACCTCTACTTAAAACAAACAGACTTTAATCGGAATTATATTGCCAGACAAAGAAATTTAAGACTGTTTAAATTCGATATCGTTTGTGAATTGCAGTATTTCATTATATTACTTTGGCACAGTTTTATTTATCAAAAGTTTACAGCCGAGGACGACTCGATAAAGGTGTCAGAAAAGTTTTCAATTTCATTGATTATGTGTTTAAAAATCTATTTCTACAACAAAGCTAATGTATATATATCAACCACCGTACTTAGAACAAAGTTTACAACAGTTTTTTTATTATTAAAGAGAAACGCTGGAATATTTTGTTCTCTCAACTTTAATGTCTATGATCGCATGGAAATGTGAATTATGTTACCAATCCATCAGAACATAAACATAATCTGAATATATAATATTGAAATGATTCAAAATATTTGAACACCAAAATTTGATGCTTGATGTAAATTGGTTTATCTTAATTGTTTTATTCTTTCATTCAAAGTTTGTGCACCTTCAAATATTTATTCACAAAACTAATAAATTTGAGAATGTGAACTTTTATTTTCTGAATTCGTACACATATTATCAGTCAGAATTTAACAATCGAATCAAACACTGATCAAATAAATTCATTTATCATTCAAATAGTATCATTTTTTTAAATTGATTAAATTGAATCAAATCCAATATTGATAAAAACGTGAATATTTTAATATTTCAAATAAAGTTAGTTAGTTCCACTGTTTTCATTTGTTTGACATAAGGATCATTAAACAATCATATCATTCTGTCAAACAACCCAAGTCATATATACCAAATCAAGAATTTTCAATGACATTTAAATTTATGTCACTGCAAATTAAAAACCAGTTCCACCATTTTCAATTTGATCAAACTTTGTCGGTCTTCATTTTGCATTAGATTTTGAAAAAAAAATTTTTTTCCAGTTCAAGTAACATTTTAAAACCGGAAACTCACAAAATTGCGCTGGAAGACATTTTGTTGATGACGTTTGGATTTATGTTGTCTCCTAATAAGTCTGCTCAGGCGTTGCGTCCGCTGAGCGCAAGTGAGAGGTGTGCCAGCAGGAAAATCTTCTGCGTCATCCTCGCGGTCCTCCATCGCAACCTCTTCCACCGGAGACGCCTGCTTCGAAGTGACAGTGCTCAGCGGTACAACCTTGGCGATCAAAGTTTCGCTTCTGACACTCCAGTTGGAACCGCCGTATATTTTCAGGTTCATCAGATCGCCGATGCTCCCTCTAACTTGAGCCTGAGTAAGTTGCAAGTTGGTCCTCGAGAGAGCAGGCGAGTGGGGCAGCGACTCGGATCCCTTTTCCGCCGACCTCACAACGTCCGGCAGGATGGTCTTCGGTTGGAACTTATCAAGATCCGACAGTGAGGACCCTCGCCTTATCCTGGTTCTCGGATACTTCTCCCTGAAGACCATTTCTCTTTCGCGCACATTTCTCGTCGGCACCGAAGACTTCATGGCAAACAGCCCGATTTTCAGCGGAAACAGCAGGGCCCACTCTGTCGACTTTTCTCTGCAGTCCATTATGAATCATAGATGAGAAGTAATCGGGGGGGAAGAACTAGGGAAACAGCAATTTTCATGCAGGAGACAGTTGGGCCTCTATTCCTACTGGACAATTGGATTTTGGTACTCATTTGACAGATTACCTCTGTTCAATTCATCTCACTGAAAAATCCTCGTTGTGTTTATCGCGCACTATCTTTTGAAGATCTCTTTCATAGGCACATGTTGAATCAAGAACAGTCACTGGAGTGTAACAAGGGAAGATGTAAAGGCGCCATTATTTGGCGCGAACACCGATTCGGTTTTGTAACAAGTTGTTGTTTCTGGTAACAATGATGAGGCATTGTCAATTGGCATCGACGATTTTCTTACGGTTTGGAGGAGACGTGATTGCGTGGGCAGTCGACATGACTCTGCTGGAACCAGACGAGTTGTGACGTGTCCTGCGGACCGCTCGCAGTTCTTCTTACTTAAGTGAACATGGACCCCTGCGAGGACCTGTTGGTCCGCCTCGTTTTCTCGTGCACTCCCTCTTGAGTGACGCGCCGCGTTCAACTAATAAAAGCCGTTCAATAATCAAGCACTTGGCAATTCTGTCCTTCGTGCCGCGTTGATAATTCTTCAATGAACCGCGATGGAAGGAACGCGACTGATTATAGAAGGCCCGACCCTATCCGGTGATGCTTCGCTGGTCTTGCGACTCGCAGCTTGACCCACGGCTCGAAGCCTCCCAACACCGCGGATAAAACTGCTCGAAAACTGCTTCGACAATTTTGTGTATCAGTTTTTTATTATTCCCTTTTTTTGGTCGATGGCGCTTTTGCGGGGGAAAGACCTTGCATCGAAGGTAGACAATCACCATACGGGCTAGATTACTGTCGCGCAATCACCTTACGTGTTTGGCCTATATTGATTAGTTCTCGAGGCCTTTTTTTAGCGAGAGGAAGTAGCTGCTGATAAACTGCCAGTGATACATTCTGATCACGGTTCCCTTGACTTTAGTACAGGTCAACTATTGCGTTGAAGGTCCATCTTTGTTTTGAATATTTTTTTTTAATTCAGATCACAAGTTACTGAAACGTGAACCATCGACAAAAAAATTCCGTCTCTCATTTACATCAGAATTGCTAAACTTTGTCTTTTGCTATTCCTTTTTTCGTTTGATATTTGTATATTATAAATTTGTATATTATAAATTGAATTAAAGTAAATTTTTCAATACAGTTGTGAATTTTTTTGTTTCTTTTTTTTATTTTGAATTTTGAAAATATTTTCTGAACGAATTTGATGAGTGTAAAACTAACATCAGTTTAATGCAAAATCAAATTAATTGCTAATGAAGTGTTTAATGAAAAATTCGAGGAATCGCAGTTTAATCGTATGCTATTCTCAACGGTTGACCTATCTATTTCAACATCAGATGTCAATCGAGCTAGATCAAGTTCCAGATACGTACTTAGTCACATGATTAAGCATCCATTCAACCTACGATGCTGCGTTAATGGAACTTTCATGTAGGCGAAACGTATGCAGTCCTTTATCATTAAATTTATGATCCTGACACCAAAAGAAGTACCATAACATGAAAATGATTTGTGCAATCAAAACAGTTATTATCTACTTGGAGATACAACAATAAAACTATTAAATGGTTGTTAGTACAATAGTACCATCAACCCTCAAAAGAGATATTAAAAGCTTAACTGAAATGACACCGTTTTTAAGTTGAAATATCAAGGAACTTTTCTGTTATTATTGTTATTTTAAAATTGTTACAATCTGATCAGTCTAGACGAAGTAACTTTTTTTAATATTTTTTTTCATTTGATAAATACATGTAGCGGAATAATAAATTATAGTTGAAAGTTTAAATTTTAGTTTAAGCTTAAATTTTATATATCTTTTTCTGAAAATATCTTGAAAAAATTGTAAGACACATTTGATGATTTTTTGTAACATTCAAACACGATGTATATCCGCGACGCATATAAAATGTCAAAGGTTAACGATCACAGTACAACACGGTAGTTGCACATGTCACAACAAGAATGATCAATCCTTGGAATACGTTAGCATGAACGTGTTTGATTAACAATAACAAGACTGTAATCTCTTCTGCAACGTTGTCCCTGGTATTACAAAGGTTCGCGAAAATGCGGGTTGTATTACTTATGTTCAATTTTTGAAGAAGGTTTTCCGAGTTCGTTGACTGTCGCAATTTCAAAACATTGATTTGCACGGCCAAACGCACGGAATTGAAATTCAATATTATCCCAGCAGACGTCAGCGTAATTATTAGAGAAACGGGCAATCAATATCGCACCGATTGCAAAATTGTGGTACCTTTTTGTCATTTGTGACCAGTACTGTTTCAAAAATTGTTTTCAAAACTGCAATTCATATCAATTTATCGTCAATATTTCAAACAAACAGAAACATTCGTGACACGAGTATGAAAATATATGTGACTTACAAAGTCGCTGAATTTGTGAAGCATTTATGACTAATTATCATATATGAGTTCATATCTATCCAAGGTATAACACTATGTTATGAATATATCATAATTATGATGCAATTTCAAGTTATATTTGGTGTCATGTTTCTTATTGCGTGGAAATATTTTTTATTAAATATAAAATGACAAATAAATGAATTTGGAAGGCACTCACGTTTAGTTGAATGATGATCTTATTGTATGCCCAGTGCCACCTCTGCTTCGCTGTCATGTCAGGCCTCTCTTTCAATTGCGTGGGAATCGGTCCTGGCTTCACCATATCTAAGACCTCGTCATCAGGAAGCGGTTCTGGAGGACTCCGCGGTGGTGTGTCCATTTGTATACTTCCTTCTAAAGAAGCTTGTTTTATTACACTTCCTGCGTTTATTGACATAGGACACACACAGAAAAAGTTAGAGAAAAGCAGAGAAAATTGTGACATGCTGTTATATTAGTAGTGAGCATAATAAGGAAACAAACAAAAGTGTTAGTCATTATTAGCAAGCACGTGTATCATTTCATATTGTTCAGTTAGAAATCATAAATGCTAGTGATTCTGCTATGGTAATTTTTTTTAATTCAACCAAATTCTGATGAATTAGACTAATTTCGTTAAAAACACAATAAAATCACTAATACTTGAAACATAAAAAGCGAATTTTATTTTATCTTTTGATTATTTTGATTTCTAATTTCATAATTTTATATTTTATAAAAAATAATAATATACTAGAATGAATTTTGATGAAAACCTCCATAATACAGTATGATGATACAAAAATTCATGAACGATTCTTAGTTTAAAAATCATAGAGTCACCTGATAAAATTATGTGATACTTTTATTAGTCTGCAGTTTTAAATGATTGGATATATTTTTTTTATGTCAAGTGTGATGAATTGTATATAATATTATTTGTATATAATATTAGGTGACTCCATTGGTAGAGGAATAATTGAAACGTTGTTTTAAGAAGTAAAGGTATTACAATTTTGTTGGAAATTCGGTTGACCACTGCAAGCATTGAAGAAATATAGTTTATAGCACATATTCGTAAAGGTGGCGGAATTGTCAGATCATGTTAGAAGCCAAGGGTGAAACAAAAACAATTTTCTAAATGAGAATGACTCTACATTGTACACAAAATATTTAAAATCATTATGAATCATCAAAACACCCTAACATCCAATTCGACAAATATTTCTTCCTGTATTTTGTAAATCTGAAGTAATAACTTTGAGAGTCATTCTTATTTAACTTGGATACAAGTGCAAAACGTAGGAAGTTTTGTACACGGGAAAATAGATATAGTTAACTTAGCAATAACAAATTAGTAAGACTATTACTCTGTAGATCACACATGGTACATTGAATTCTCGTTTAATTATATGCTTGCAGTCAAAAGAATTACTAAATGAAATTGTAAATTGAACTATGATCATTATTTCCCCGATGTTAAGTTGTTTCAAAATTTCAAAAAATTTTTGTCTCGCAAAAACATTTTGAATTTTTGATACTCTGTATAAAAACTTACCTCTTGGACTTTCAGATGTCGGGACGTTGTAAGTTTCTATTAATGAGTTCTCTCGAGACGCACGATGCATAGCTTGTTCGCCACGCTCGTACCTGTAAAAATTAAATGAATGCTCAAAATCCATTACTTCCAACAAACACCAATATTTAAAAATAAAAAAAAACATATACGGCGAAAATATTCGGTTTATATTCTCATACAAAATGTAAAAATTGGTTCGATAAATCTGCAGCCACTTACGTGGCGTCCTCGTGCCATATATGTTTTTTTTTCTAAGTCATACATAGTTTAGCAGCCTAACATGTACCTTTCGAGAGTCTCACGACTCATCATGACATCCCCATTAACAGTACCTCCGCTGAGCTTAAAGTCAGTTTCCAGAGGATCAGTTTCCTTAAAATGACCTCTCTGAAGGCTTTCAGCTCTGAAGATCGGTTGGGGGATGATATAATTTTGTCCGAGCGAGCCCTTTTTCTGGTACATGAAGTCTTGATTGATGGACGAATAGGAATCCTTTCTCCCTGGTTGCGTGACAGATTCTCTTCTACGATATTCATCTGGGAAATGATCCGACGCGTACGAATCATTTCTTGTAAGTCTTGGTTTCTGCGAGTGGGTTGAGGAGTGCTGACTCTGTTGACTCTGGTGAGACAGCTGAGAATCCTTTCGGCGCGGCTCCTTGGGAATGATTTCTGGGAAGTCTTGATAACTCTCTTCATCCTCCATAAGCTCTTCATGGTAGGACTCCGTCCGGGTTAACTTTTTACCATTTATCACAGCGGTATTGTGGATTTGGGCAGTGGTGGTTATGACAGCAACCGAGGTCGGTTGGACCATACCTTGAGGCGAGTCTCCTATTGTTCCGAGTACCGGGCTGGACATGGACTCTCCCGCGGTTGAATATTCGCTAACTCCCTTCTTGTACTGGCTACTACTCACGGAACTCACCGCGGTATCGAAAGAATTTTTCAGTTCATCGTCCTTGGACTCCAGGGAATCTGTGTTCTGTTGTACTAAGGGACTGGTATCACGTTTGCTTAAATTAAATCGCCGCTGTTGTCCAGTGGCGGAAATAGTCTGGGCCTCGCTTGTGGGGTAATAAAATTCTGTATCACTAGGTGCGTAACCGTTCGTCTTTGTCTGACCCCTTGGAGTGGTCACCGAAAGCTCCGGCACATCGCTAACTCGCCTCTCTATCGGTTCCGATTGAACGCTATCTTTGTACGTGTCATCGAACGAATCCTGGTACGAATTTTGGTACGAATCTTGGTACTGGTCTTGGTAGTCCTGGTACTGGTCCTGATATTCACTCTTCTCAGGGTACTGATCCTGATCTCTATACTGATCCTGATCTCTATACTGATCCTGATCTCTATACTGATCCTGATCTCTGTACTGTTCCTCATCTCTGTACTGATCCTGATCCCGGTACTGATCCTGTTCCCGGTACTGATCCTGATCTCGGTACTGATCCTGATCCCGGTACTGATCCTGATCTCGGTACTGATCCTGATCTCGGTACTGTTCCTGATCTTGATACTGATCCTGATCTCGGTACTGTTCCTGACTTTGCTCACGACTCTGGTACTGATCCTCTGACTGATACTGATCTTGAATCGGGTACTGATCCTGTGTCTGATATTTATCCTGTGTCTGATATTTATCCTGTGTCTGATATTTATCCTGAGGCTGATACTGATCTTGCGGCTTATACTGATCTTGCGGCTTATACTGATCTTGCGTCTGATACTGATCCTGAGATTGATACTGATCCTGACTCGGGTACTGATCCTGCGTTGGGTACTTGGTCTGATCCTCGTACTGAGTCTGATCTTGATACTGATCCTGAGTCTGATACTCGTTCTCATATTGGTCAGTCTCGTAAAGTTTCATATCGTCCTCCTTACTGTAAGGTATCCGGTAACTATCGTCATACGGTTCCTGAAGTTTGTACGGGTCTTGATACTCTTCCTTGGCCTTGTACGTATCCTGGTAGGTGTCCTGGTACGTCTCCTGGTACGGTGCCTCTGAGGTAGCGGGCATCTGACTATACGTGTCGTCGTAGGTCTCGTAAGCCGTAGACGTGCTAACTTTGTACTGATTATCATCGTATTGGTTCTGCGGGTAATCATAGACGTTGTTTTGGTCGTAGGTGCTCGTTGGAACCGTCGCGTCGTACTTGGCGTACGGTTCTTCGAACCTCTGATACCGCTGCGAATCGTCCTGAACGTAATCTAAGTTCTGATAGTTGTCCTGCATCACGACGTCCTGAGTTTTGTCGTACTGCTCGCTAGCCTCACTAATCTTTGGATATGTCGTGTCGTCATAAGCTCCCTGATAAGCGTTTGGATGCACGTACGGCTCTTGATAGTCTACCACCTTGTACGCATCTTCCATATATGCATTCTGAACAGTCTGCGGAGGGATGTACGTCGTCGAATCCTGCTGGCTCACCGGCTGAGACATGTAATCAGTCACGTACTGATTATCGAGCACCGTTTGACTGATATGCTGCTCATTGTAGCTGATCTGATCTGTATAAATGTTTTCCGTATATACATCCTGCGGTAGGTTGTCTTGACTGCGATAAGCGTAATTGTAATCCTCGTTGTACTCGGATTTGTAGTAATTCTCTTCGGAGGGAGTTCGCGTGCGTGGCAGTTGTCTTCCAGGAGTTGACGGAAGGGAAGCGGGCTTGCGACTGATTGTTATCCGACTTGGCTTTGTCGGAGTCGGTGGCAATTTTTTGCCCGTGCTCTCCAGTCGTGAGAACGAACGCTGTTGTGCTTGCAGCATTTTTCGACGACCACTGGAAAACACATTTTAAAATCAATCGTAAATTCTAACACCAATAAAAAGTCAACTCAAAAAATATAGCATAGAAAATTATAATCGAGATAAAAAAGTTGAATACAAAATTAAATCCACTAAGACAGATCTGTTTACATTGTATATCGTTTTTCCTGTCCCATTTCTTTTTCATTATACATTTTTTATTTGAATTCAAATTTTTTGTCTTGCTTCGTTTGTGAGTGATGGTAAAATAGGTATTTCTGCGAGGTTCAGTATCGTTCATCGATTTAGCTCGAAGGTTTAGAACAGCAGTTGACTGTCGTCGGTAAAACGGGAAAACTTGTTGCAATGAATAAGCGAGAGTTATAAAAAAAAGTATAACAACATAACGTAAAAGTTCTAATAAACGTTTTGAAATTTCATCTGAGTTCCTGATATTTTTATATTGTTTGTGTACAATAATTGAATCAGAAGACATTATTACCTATAATTGAGTTCTTCGGACTCATAACTACGTTGTCTAGTCACTGATGGTCTATAATCCGGCCGATGTATATCAATACTGGAAGCAGGCCTCTGCGGAAGAGTTTTTCTATTTCGTTTATTTTCGTAATAAGTACTAATTCCCGGGTACATTTTCCCTCCGCTGTCCCACTGTCTGTCTTCATCGTCCTGCCCATATCTATAATTACAAAATACATCTATAATAATCGTACAATAATCATAAAAATAACGAAATGATAAATAAATAATGTTTAAACTTTTAAAAAATAACTATGTTGACAATTTATTCCCTTTTCAAACTAAAATTGTTATAAAAGATACAATATTCAACTTATTTGATTTTATAACTTTGATTTTTTGAAGAAGTTATGAGTTCCTGCATATTTATTTAAGTGGGAAAGTTAGAATGATGGAATTTTTGAAAAAAGAAATTTTAAATATACCTTTCGTCTTGATACATATAGCTTGTTGCATTATTGTAGTATTTATTGTATCCTATATCAGTTTGACATTCCGGATATGTGGCACTCATTTTTTTCATTCGACTATCATTACTATAGCCATCGTAGTACGAATGCTCATCATATAAAGTTGTTTGTCTTTCCAAGGACGGCCTTCTGTGAGGAGCTGTTGAAAAAGATTCAGAATTAGTAACTTTTTTTTTTTAATATCTGTTCACGATTTCATTCATCTTCATTAGTTCTAAAAAATACAATACAAAACTTCAATACAAAATTTATCAATTAATTATATTCCTACAAAATTATCATTAACAAAAACCAAACAACTTTTTAAATTTTTATTTTTGATAGAATTGTGCTCCACAAAAATGACAATTATTTGATCTCTGAATTCTGATAAAAATACTCTGAAACGGAATTCCTCTAAAAATGATAATTGATGTTGTATCGTTAACTCACCTCTTCTTCGCGACGATGTACTCGTAGTTGTGCTAGGATAATGCTCGGTATCACTATATATTCTAGTTTCATCGACTTTTGTTCCGTAATAGTCGTAGCCTTCGCTGTACCAACCGTCTTGACTAAACATACAAAACAAGGTTTTTTAATTTCAAATTACACGAATTGTGTGTTGCACGATGTTGCAATTCTGATTTTGTGAATACATTTTGCTCAACGAAAAGGATTTGTAAAATAAAACATCAGCAATTCATAATCACTATTTGCAATGTAAAACAAATTTGACAGCCATCTGCAAGTATGACAACGGCGATGATGGATTTTTGGGTTCGTACAAACTCCCTATCAACGAGATTCAAGATCATGCATACGCTATCATTTAAAATTCTATTTACGATTATTCTTGCAATCAATTAATAAATTATCTAGGTTGCTTTTAGTCTATACAATATACTGATTTATTTAAAAGTTCAATTGGGTGGAATGATTTATTTTCGTATGAATTCATGTGGGTCCTCTATTATTCATGTAGCTTTTTATTTCTATCTGAAAATAGCATATTTGCCAATGAACACACGTTTGCTAATACACTTGAAAACGAAAATGTGTAACCACTGCTGAATCAAAATGGTTGATGCGTATGAAGTGTTTGCATTTAATTGCACGGTGCAATTCTATGACTCTTGTCAAACTATGGACCTAAAAAAATCGTTCAAACTATGTTCAACCCAATCGTTCAAATTGTGTTTGTCGATGATGCTTGGCGAATGAAGAAATTGAAACTGATGTCACATAACAATTTTGGGATCGTCTCTTCGTACCTGTCTTCGTAATCCCACGTATGCTTCCTTCGTCTGTATTACACAAAAAATAACAAAAGACATTTTGTATTCCGTTGTAAAACCTTAAACTTGTTTTTATGTTTTTATGTTTCGCTCCTCCCAATGATTAATAAGAGTGTTTGTGCAGATTAAAAAAAAAGGTTAAAAAACCTCTGTTTTATTCAACATTTTTGGTCTGTTTTTATATATTTTTTTACTGCAAGAATGTCATTTCAATTAGCTACAAACTTATTTACTACTTAAAATGAAAAGTTAGTTGGATTATGTCCAACAGCCTAGTCATTGTTTAATCAGCTACAATAATGTATGTCAGATAAAAGAAAATAATCTCAGCAATTACTTTTCTGAGCAAGTAAAACCATGTTGGATGAAATGATAATCAATACTATTTGCTATCGTACAGCTTAGCTTACTTTTTACAAAATTCTAGCGAATTTTACTTTTGATTACAATCTTAAACTGCCTAGTTGTATTTTTTCTATTTTCTCATATAAAAAAACCTTACAGAATGATAACAGAATATTCTTTACTATAACATTCAGAGTAACTCTTCAGATCATGAATTTAATAGTTTGCCTTTTAGATTGATTTGAAAAAGAATCACATTTTGAAAAATAATCACTTTAATATCTGCTTTCGTACAACTTATCTTACTTTTTACAAGATTCTAGCACATTCTACTTTTGATTACAATCTTAAAATGCCTATTTTCAATTTTTTCTATTTTCTCATATAGAATCATTATAGAATTGTAACAGAATATTCTATATTATAACGTCAAGAGTAATTTTTTGAATCATAAATTTGATAGTTTACTTATTTAATTAATTTCGAAAAATACTCGAAATATAATACCTGTATTCCTTATAATGCCTCGGTCTGCTATTATAAAACAGTGGTTCGGAAGACTCTGCATTTTGCTGCGATGTTGAATATCTTTGCGGTGGACCTTCTTCGGGGTACGATTCATCATACCTTGGACTATGTCCTCTAATAGTATAACCATAACCAACCCTATTCCCAGGAACCTGTCAAGAAGTTTCAAATAAACGTTTTCGTTTTTATAACTCCGTACAACTTTTAAACAACTTTGTACGCTATATTTTACTGATTGAATTAATTGTTTAATTACAAAAAAAAGTTGAAATGAACATTTAGTTCGTAAAAGGAAACTTTTCGATAGTTTTTCAGATATTTTGTAATCATATTAAAATGATTAGAAAATGTTTAGAACTTTGAGGAATATTTTCGTAATTAAAATATAATTAGATAATTCATATACATTACCTGGTGGTCATCACGCTCATAGCTATTCTCTCTTGAAGTCTCTAGAGAGCGTTGAGGCGTTGCCAACTGGTTTGCAGCTGTGCGGAATTGCGAGACAGAACTATTTGCGACTGGCCCCACTGGATAATTTAAATCTGACGTGTAGTCTGAATCTTCCGAGTATCCCGCTGAAACAACGACATATGATGTTTCTCGTACTCTGACAGTCACATTAGTCACCTTGCAAGTTTATTCGTCAGTAAATTGGTTTGTCATTCAATTGAAGAACATATTTTAACCGCTTCACATTCCTTCCATTTATAACCACTATACTTTTTTCTTTTTTTCATTCCTTCCAACAGAATTACAAATTTAATATTTTAAATAAATAAATATTATATATTTACAATTTAAATAATTATCTAAAAATAAATATAACAATGATAATTAATTTGATTCAACAATTTGAAATTATTAAAAAAATAAAAAATTGACGTAATAATAAATTGACTTCATTTAATTATAATTCTGGAGTGTTAAAATATTTTTAATTGATAAATTTGTTATTTGTTCAGAATACTTACAATGAACATTGTACAACATTTGTCGCCGGACCTGTTCTGCTCGCACTTCTTGATCCATGGTGTTCAGCATCTCAAGTTTCCTTTGGAAATCAGCCGCTCCCGTATTTTCTGGATCTAAAAAATTGCACCCTATTATCAAATGACTCGAAATACTCCGTTTACATAAGCAAAAACATTCATCTGCATCAAAATTGTATTTTATTCATAAAAAATGTATACTAGATGAAATATCAGAAGAAAAAATTTTCAGTATTTCGAACAATTATCGAGACAGACATTCATGTTAACATTCCAATATACAATTCCAAATGATTCATTAGACTAGGTTCTGTGGAACTAAGTTTTAAAGTCTAAGTTTTTTGCAGTCCTCCCTGAGGTGTGTTTCATCACATTTCTCGCGCAATAAGTCGAACATTCCCATTTTATTTCATTCCATGTGAGTTAATATTTACAAATTGTTCCTTTTGGAGAAACATAAATTCAGTTATTTACTAAAAGGTTTATACATTTATTTCACACATTTACTGACAAGATTTATGTCTAAGATGAATACTTGATAAGAGTCGGAAATTTGATATTTCAAAAACTTAGAAATAACGTCTCCTTCCCTTCTTTACTTGGAAATATTAAAGTTTCGACTTATTTATGGGCTTTGATGTCTATTTTGTATTATCCATGATGTTTGTAACGAACTCATTCCATTACACAACTAAAAACCTGACAGACAAGACGTCCCGTCTAATTGATCGATGGTCAGAAATCAAAAACATATTTACATCAGTCATATTTTTACTTTTTTGCTTCTATCGTTTCATGTTTCACTTTTCATTTTTACAATAAAACCAGCTTGTTCTTTTCATTTAATATAATTTTTTATTTTCAATTCTATCGGCACATGCCAGTTCGTATGATTTGTAGGTTTGCAAAACGCATAAAAATGTTTGCAAACTGTTAGAGCGTCTGATAATGATTAATTTATAAATGACGTGTGCAACAATTTATCGGGGAACAATGAGAAGAATATACATTTGCAGTTGCATTGTGTTCGGTAGCGAAGCCACTTTGGAACACGTTACACAAAGACAATTTGGAATTGTTAAGTTCCGTGCAGGGCATTTGCTCACGCGAGCCATTATTATCTTGCGGCCGCGTGAAGGGCCACGAGTGGGCGGCGAGATTCGAAGTCACCGAGAGGGGGTGGCACGTGCTTTATTTTCATGAATAGACGGAGGTCAGCGCATAGGAAGACTGCACAACCTCTATGCGGGGCATCAATTTCCGGCTCCACGAACCAATGCTCTCTTCGCAGCCTCGAACTTCAAGTGCCCACTTTCAACTCGATATTCATTTACCACCAAAGAAGAAATTGCCAGCTACAACCTCAGCTGGGAATTGAATCGCATAATGTGGCAACTCGAATGCGGCTAATTACACAATCATTAACTTTGATGCCCCCTCACATTTTGATAATTCCATGAGATTCAATTATCTGATCAAAGATTCTATCTCAATTTGACAAAAAAATTTTAACAAAGACAATTTTAAAAAGTTTCTTTTTAAAAAATGTTCAACAAAGTTCCAAAAAAGCTGTCTGATTCTGACATTTGTTTTAATCAATTTTCAAATTTTTTTGATTTGTAATATTGAATTGTAAAAATTTTTGTGATTTGTTTGTTTGTTTTTTGGTGGATGTAAATATTTTAATATGAACGGATTAAAATTCATATGTTTTTTTGTGTTTTATGACATCATGTATTATTTTTTAATACAAATTTAATTTTGATTGTCTGGTTCTGACATTTGTTTTAACTAATTTTCAATTTTTGGGTTTGTAATTTTGAATTGTACAAATTCTTGTATTTTTTTGTGGATATAAGTATTTTAATATTGATTGTTAGAAGATGATTTGAAATTCTTTCATTTTTTGTGATTTATGACTTCATGTATTATTTTAAAATATACAAATTTAATTTTGAACTGTAAAAATATCTGCAATTTTCTTTTTTGCATTCTGTAAATATTTTAATATTGATTGTTACAGGACGAATTTGAATTCTTACGTTTTTATACATATATTTTTTGTGATTTATGACTTCATGCATCATTTTGCAATACAAATTCCATTTTTTATTTGAAAATTATTAGAAATTTATATTGTTTGACAAAACCGCATTTAACTTAATGCATTTTTTTTGCCATTTTTGTTTTTTCTTTGATAAATATGTATGAAGTTTTTGAGCTACTTTGGATATCTCAGTGGTTTACCTCAGTAGCCTTCCACAACGCTAACAGATTTAAGCCGCCAGGTTTTGAAATCGCGTTTGAACATACATGATTAGATTTAAAATGCATTAAAACTCACAAGATCTTCTGTGTTGTTGCGAATCAATGTCACGTTAGATTAAAATTTCAAATTCACAGAAACTGAATAAGCGCGACGTGAAACAACACAAAATGATAAAAATAATTCAATTCGACTGGCTAATGTTCTTGTGCTTTTATCGGTTTGACTTTTCAGTAGTATTATCAAAGTTCGGTCAGACTCGAGACTGAAATGAAATATACATTTTTGATTATTAATTTTTGGCAACTACAGCAACAGTTAAGTTCCAATTTAAATCACACATTTTCATCGCTAATTTAACTTCATGCTGAAAGTATGTTTTATTTGATCAATTTTTTTATTTGTCAGTCAATTAAAATCAAATCAATTTTAATCTAACTAAATTCAAACTGCATGTGCACAAATTACCATAGGTTATGAGATTGCAGATTAGTCACAGACTGATATTTAACAACTATGAATTCCCATGTACAGTCCATTTGAAATCTGCTGCCAACTAATGGGAATCTAACGGTCCTTATTCATTATCATTCAGGCTTACCATGCAAGCTAATTTACAATGCAAAATGTGTTGCACCCCCTCCTCAAAGCGGCTCAGATTTTAATATTTTTCTTTACGAGTATAATTTCTTTACCAACAATTCCTCTACAAACAAAGAAGGCAAAAATTAATTGCTTCAGAATTGAAACAGAACTTCGCGGAAAAGAAGCCATTAAACATTTTATAGGGTCAATAAAAAGACGATGACGAGCGAACGAACGGACGCGTCCTTTTGTTTGTTCTCAACTGAAATCACTCAACTATGAGAAAAACTCATTAATTCTAATTATTTTAATTGGGCCGAGTGGCCGATTTAATGAGATGTTAAATCATCATATCTGATGTGTTTCATCGCAGAATCACAGGCTCTAATCAAACGTAATTGTTCGACTAAATTCAATCGTTCCATCTCTCCTCTATTTATTTTTCAATTGCAACATTCCGCGGTGTTTATTTCTCGCTCTCTTTTTTTTTTTGCCGACTGAAAATCATCAAACCTTGGTTTGACACGCCAGTTCTCACTACTAAATCTCTCAATTCGGTCGTAGAAACTGTGTCATTGTTGCGGCTGATGATTTTCCGGGGCTGAATTTGTCCGTGAAATCGATTTCTCTTCGTGTACACAGGCCAACCAATAAAACGCGCTTTTGTGCACTTAGAATACGAAAAGTGATTAGCAGTCGGCTGGAAAGGGCTGTGCTTAATTAGACCCGGACCTCTAGCGTGGAAGAAATCGTGGAAATAATGGGGTTCAAGTGTCTCCTTGGTCACAGAGTCCCCACTTCGACAGCTACCGCGACAATTTATTATTGAGACTTCCATGAAATGTATGCTGATAAATAATTCATGTGTTTCGTACCATCAGATCTATATTTCTGTTGCTTCAAATTTCCAGACGAAAAAAAGAATATATATATATATATATAGTTCATACATTCTGCCTTACTAAATTGTTAATATATACTACCATATATGAGAGCGCAGATATGTAGGACGATTATACTCAAGGACGAAAATATAATCACTAAAAATTTATTTATAAATTTTTATGTGTTTTAATTAATTACATTTCATATTTTGATTCATTAATTTTTTTAAAATTTATTTATAGTATATATGTATGAATAAATATGAATAAATAAAAATATAATATGAATAAAAATTCAAGTAAATAGATATTATGAATATTGATTACATGAAAATTACCCATGTTGTTACTTTATATGTATAATATTTTCATAGGAAAAATATATTTTAGTTATATTTTTAAAATAAAAATTTCGTCCGTGAAGAATGTACTATTATAGTATAATATATACCATAGTATAAACCTAAATATATATTTTTATGAATATATAATAAATATTATTTTATTTTGGTGTATATTTATATGTATAAACATATATGTTAACATAAATCTGACAAATGAAAATTGTTAGTAAAAAAAAGATAAAACCTTATAAAAACGTCTTAAAAATGTGGGGACTTAATATTCATAATTTTTCAGATTGACTATTTTTATTTTGGAAGATTAATACGTAATTAAAATTGGATGTTTTGGACGCATAATTATATTATTGACAGATCCGGTATTGTAATTAATGTCAAGCTTAAACAATGCTCCTCAATTGCCTTTTATGCCACAAATGCTTGTTTTAGTTTTGCTTCGATATGGCAGGGTATTTATAATATTTGCTCGTGTAATAATTTAAAGTTTATTTACGATCGTTCAGTTGGGCTTTGTTTGGTCTCATTTAAATATTAATCGGCACTCCAGAAGTACATAATATTTCAGAGTCACATTAAGCGAACATAATTGTTTATTTGCGTGAACACACACAGCGCGCGAGAAGGAAAAATTTTTTTTTCATTCCAAACGCAGTTATACCAGTTGATGGAACCGAGTACACATTTTTCATTATCCCAACATTTTAGATGTGAATTAAAACACGTGATGTAAAGTGAATTAAAAAAGTTTTTCAATTGAGGGGCACTTTTGATTAAAATTAATAGACACTTGATTACTTAGACGTTCTAATTAAGTTGATAGATATTTTACAAATGAAGTCAAACAAATTAAGATGTTTTTCTAATGAAGCTTATTTTTTCATCAACAATAAGGACCGACAAAAAAAAGTTTGTAATTAATTGAAGTTTCGAAAGGAGCTTTCAAATTGAAGGAGGAAAAAAATAAAAAATGTGTTTAACATTAATAACATCCGTCTGCAAGCATTATAAGAATCAGAAGACGCAGGCTTGAATTAGATTGAAACTTGGAAACTCAGCTTGAAATCCACTTGAGACAATTTATTTTCAAAACGACAAACAGAAAAATTAAGAGATATCTGAACTATACACTCAAAAAGTCTCTCTATTGTATGGCAAAGCATTAAGCTGGTTTTTTCTGACTTCTCCTTGGTGCATTCCTGGCGAAGGACATTCGATAATAATTTTGCTCAACCGCACGTATTCCGACATGCAATTATATAAAGGGTCAGACGGCGTCGAGAGTTTTGTCGGGACTGTTCGCTGTTAGTAAATTTTCCCTTTTTGAGACACAACTTTGTCTCGCATGACTTAAGCCTTGCCAAGCTCTCTCGGCTCTCATGCTCCTGACAACCTCGCTTCTTTAAAATCAGCACCACTTCACCTTTTCCTTTACACCTCGCCCAGACTACTTTAAACAGACCTATAACAACTTACTACTTTCACCGCGATGTTTTTTTATTTATTTTATGCTGATAATGAACATGTTTGATTTTATAAACAAACAATAAATACTGAAAATAAATAAAATAGGAAAGTGATATGCTGAAACTCAATAATGAATATGGAAAAATTGATATAAAATTCAAAGAAAATTTAATCGATGAATATCCAACACAGACGAAAATATATTTCAAAATATATTTTAACTTATATTTTCTATATTCAAAATATATCTGCAAATATTCTAGTCATTTGCCTTATAAATTTATTATTTATAAAGCAGTAATGAATTAGATAAATAACATTTTATTGTAAAAATATATTATAATTATATAATATAGATATAAATTCAAAATATATTTACACGTATATTTTTGCTCCTGTGGGATCAAAATAAATAAACATTTCCATGAATTAAAATTAACAATTAATTAATAATACATTATTGAAATTAGGTTAATCGGAAAGCTGATCATTTAAAAAAAATATTTTTGTAATTAAAAAATTCTAAACCAGCGACTAAACTATGGTTAAATAATAATCAACTACAGTGATAAACAGATTTTATAATTCAAAAAATTTATTGTTTTCTGAATATAAAAATAATGAATAAAATTTTCAATAAATTGGAACTGAAATAGTTGATTGAAAAGTTGATTATTTTAATTTGTTCAAATAAAATATACGAACGCATTAACTAGACTATGGTTAAAAAATAATTAACCCGGTAGTGTCACGGTAATAGTTTTATAGAGATATATAGAAAGGCGCGTGATTACTCGAGTTTGTTCTCGATACACACACGTATGTACGTGTAAACACGATTGAACGAGCAGAAGCGTAAATAAGTCTCGCGATTGAATTTTCGTTCACAAAAATACCGTTTTCGGAGCTTTCCGGAGACGTGGGCAGCCTACCTATGTTCATTGTAGAATATAAATTTTAGCCCCCAAAAAAAAAAAAGAAAAAAAATGATAAGCGAAATCAATTTTTTCGCAGGAAACAAAAATTAGTTCACGGTTTTGATAAAACCTCGGATGAATAATGGACTTTAATTTTTTAAATTTATTTTTATAGAGCGATCATGAAGAAAATAATTAAAATTGTGACACGGTTTACTTACAGATCATCAAGAAATAAAAAATTACAATTTTCGTTATCTTAAAGGAATTAACAAAATTTGCGATCAAGTAATATTTTTGATACCAGTGTGTTCACTTAAAATTAAAATATACGATTTAAATAGAAGAATTTGATTTTCGTTCATTTGTCTTCATTGAAAAATGAATGTTAAATAAATATGAGACTGGCAATGTAATGTCATAAAAATACAGTTTCGTTATAAAATTGAGAAAAAATTAATCCAGCTCGGAACTGGGGCATTAAATTGGTCATTTTTGCAGTTATTTCGAATGGACAGTTTCATTATTCTGGATTCGCGTGTCATATATTAAACAAACGTTGTGCTAAATATAAAACATCGATTCAATCTCATTGATGTTGAATAATACTTGATGATATTTCATTTCTGCACGATGTAAATGAGACTTATTGTTCTAATTTTACTTACAAGTACGAATTCATATACAAAAACGATGAGAAAAAATGTACAACTTCTCTACACAAATTTTCGAATGAATTGAAAAGTTGCAATGAATCGCAAAATAGTTCTGTCACAATGAACTAACAAAAATTGATTCCACATTTTTTTTTCTCAAAACAATTTTACGATGTTTCAATTTTGTTGTCTTTTACAATAGTAGAACTCGGATATAATAATAAATTGATAGATAAATAGACGGTATTCAGCCTCAGCAGGTACCCTCATGTAATATTTTGTGTACACGTTTCCATAATTCAGCAACGGAAACCAATCCGTTCCTGTGCACCACTGCGTCCATGTATAGGATTATGACATCAAATAATATGTTTACGTATAATTATATATAGACACATAAATTCATCGATTTATGATACCAATTTGATTTTCGTTATTCATTTGTCAGTTTTTATTCACAACATTTGTGTACATGGAAAATTCCTCTAGTTGGAATCAATTCATAATCCAAGTTACCCAAACAAAAATACAAATTTATATGCTCTAAATTTTTCACATATATTTTCGACCAACCATATATGATTACATATATGTAACGTAATTTGCTGCAAATATATATGTCATCTTGTGACATAAATGACGGTAAAACTTAACAAACAAAAATGTCAGTTATAAATAGTGGCATATATCTAATAATATATTTGTCATATACAGTGGCGTGCACAAAAATTGAGCCAAACAATAAAATTATTTTTTTGATAATAATTTGAGGGTAAAAAAAATGTAGAGCTACATCAGAGTGAGGAATAGTTTTATTGCAATAAATAAACGTGCAAAGAAGTAGTCAAAATTTAACAATAAATCTCAATAAATAAGAATGAACAATTTTAGTGTGTGCAAAAATATCGCACCATCAAAAATATTACAGAAAAAATAACAAAAAACAATGAAAACATGAACAAAAAAACGTTAGAACTCATCGTCGTTTAATTTTTGACTCAATATTTTGTGGCCATGCCTTTCGAAGCAATAACTGCAGCACAACGGCGAGGCATTGATGATATTAAGTTCTGGATCCGTTCTTGTGGCATATTCTGCCACTCTTCTTGTAAATGCTGCCACAATTGGTTTTTATTTGAGTGTTGCTGCTTTCCTGCACGCATCTTCAATTCTTGCCACAGATGCTCTATTGGATTTAAGTCCGGTGACTGTGATGGCCAATCCAAAACGCGCACTTTTTTTTTAGTGAAAAATTCTTTGAGGAGCTTGGACGAGTGCTTGGGGTCGTTGTCTTGCTGAAATATCCAACCACGCGGCATGTTTTCTTTCGCATATGGTAGCATGTGCTCCGACAATATGTCACGGTACATCGCGGCGTTCAAGTTGCCTACTATTTGGACCAATGGACCAACTCCAGCCGATGAAAATGCTCCCCAAACCATGACGTTACCACCACCGTGCTTCACCGTTGGAATCTGATACCTAGAGTTATATCTCTCACCCTGGGGCCTTCGAACATACTTCCTACCATCACTTCCAAACAAATTAAATTTGGATTCATCTGAAAAAAGCACTTTTCTCCAATCAGCTTAAGTCCAGTGTTGGTACTTTTTAGCAAATTCTAATCGCGCCTTTTTATTCTTTGGCCTAATAAGCGGTTTTTTGACCCCGGCACGTCCTACGAGTCCAACTTCCTTCAGGCGTCGTGACACAGTACTCCGACTAATATCGGCAAGTTTTTCTTCGCGGAGTTCGTTCGAAATGTCTACAGCAGTCTTCTTAGGGTCAGTCACAGATTTGCGTTTAATTACTTTATCTGTGCGTGGAGTAGTTTTCCGTGGTCTACCAGATCGTGGCTTGTCCCTCAGAGAGTTTGTGATTTTGAACTTGTTAATAATTCGATTGACAGTGCTTTTATCAATCATCAACAAAGCTGCAATTTCGCGCGAAACTTTGCCTTGCCGCCGAAGGTTTATAACCGATTCGCGGATCTGAATATTAGTATGTTTCGGCATCGTGGCATGAAATAGACTAAATCCTGATGTAAAGAATAAAATCGAATAGATTTGAGAAGTGAAAATGTAAACAGGCATCGCCTGATAAGACGAAATTATATTTGGTGCAATATTTTTGAACATCAAGATTTCTAAAAAATAGTTCCGGAAACAGAAATTTATGTTTCTCATAATTGGATATTTTTTTATTCATCAAATTATTCAGTTTTGAAAATGTTAAGAACATAAAATTACTTATTTTAACGATTTCATTTGAAATTTTGTTAATTTCAAATTTTGGCTCATTTTTTTTGCACGCCACTGTATGTGTATATCCCACACGGACAAAAATATATTTTGAAATATATTTTACATATATTTTATATATTTAAAATATATTCGTGTATATTCCACATATATTCGAATTTTTTTATATTTTTGTATTTTATTATTTTATCCTTTTACTAAAACTATTAACTTGTACGAAAGTTCTTTTTTTTTTAACTTGTGCAACACTCACCTGATATTTAAATGCACGAAGGGAATTATTATATCATCTTGTATTTCTTCGATCGCGAAATTAATTTTCCGTTTGAAATGAAATCTGAGTAGTCTGGATTTTGATTTTGTTTGGTAGATGTATTCGAATAAGATGTAACTCAACTGACTTGATTTTCGCTGATCATGCTGTATCAAGTTCTGAGTTGTCGTCTTAGCAAGTTTACTAATGGTGCGGTATACAACCTCGCCATAAAATACCATGTTGAACATTTAGATAAGCATACATTAAACTGTAAATACTGTTTAAATTGTTGTTAAAGATTTATGATCAGATTTTCCACAAGACAAATGGTAAACGAACGCATTAACTTTCTAACGCAACGAAATATTTTTTAATTCAAACTTCGATTAATTCATTTATCAATCTTTTCATCTAAATTATTTTTATATATTTTTTCATTCGCAAATGAAAAAATAAATTTATTTATGTTTAGAGCTGACTATTTCATTTTTCATTTACAGAATTGTTCAAAGTGAATTTTTCGTTACATTTTAGTAATAATGTTAGTACATAATATTCAGCATTCTCTTCAGAGGACAAATTTCTCTTTCCTCCCTTTGATTATGTTCATTATTAGACGTTTATTATTATTATCTTTATTAACAATTTCCCAGACGTGTCAAGACGAAAAAAAAAAAAAAAATTAACGAGCGCGGTCTTTGGACTGTGTCAAAAGTAACGATCGGCGCACCTCAGGACTTTTTAAAAACACCAACTCTTGCTGAAAAGTTTATGCAAAACGAATAAGAGAAATAATTTTAATAAAACTTTCTTTGACTTGAGTTGGATCGAGTTTGACTGAAGTCTCTCTTTTCAAGTTCTTGAGCAGATAAAAAAAATAAATATATGTTTCCAATGTTAATACATCACGTGCGACAAAAATACAACGCGGATACATGCCATGTCCATATATTGACGCAAGCAAGAATCACAAAAGGTGAAATAATCACGATTTATACAAAGAATGTATACACAAATACACAGCGAAATATGTTATATAAGATTTTGCTAAAAAAGATTGTATCAATGAATAAGTAGAATATAGTTCAAAAGTAACATTCAATATATAAAGCGCGACCTAACATCTCTTTGAAAATTAAAATAATTTCCAGCGGTGTATTTTTGTTACAGAAGGTATATTTATTATTTTTTTAAAAAACTCTCTTACGTAACATTTATATCTACTGTCACGTTATCAGTTTTCGTATAACACACCTGGACAAAATATTTTTGTACATTTTCGTTAGCTGTAACTTTTCTAACAGGGGTATCTAAGTGTATATATAACATATACAAACATTGTAGTTTCCTTCTAATCAGTTAAATTCAATCGGTATACGTGCATTTTCAAGTTTCAAATGCAATAAAGTTTAACGAGAACAAACCGTTCGGATGTCATATTAATCTACAACTATAATAAACACAGAAAAAAATTTCTATTAAATTTACTGAAACTGTACAGTATATTAGGGACAAATCTAAAAATCACGAAAAAATATTGAAACTTTTATAGCAAATTATAATAAATGAGCAAGAAAAATTTCAAATTCATTTAGTAATTTTTTATGCTCGTTTATCCAAAATTTGCTGTAAGTTTCGATAATATTTATAAATTTCAGATTTGTCTTCATATTCCACTATTATATTTTTTATATAAATATAATATATTTTTTCAATAAAATTTATATTTATTTCATATTTTCTCATATAATTTATCCCTGTTTTATTAATAATTTATAAATGAAACTTATAGATTCAAATATAGAAAATATATTTAAAATATATTTTTGTTTGTGTGGGATACTGTACAGTGCAATAAATTCTCATTTATGAATTATAATATTTGATAGAATTTTTTTCTTAGTGTTATATATCACAGATATTCTTATTTAAATATTCAATTTTTTTGGTCCCGTTTTTCAAAAACTCGCGGGTTTTTCATAAATAAATAAATATAAAATATAACCCGTCGGGTATAAAAATGACATCAGTTTTGATGTTTAACTTTGTCTCGCTAAAACTATGAGGATGAATTTCGGGCGCTAGGAAAGGTTCATCGTTTTCAATTTTCTTTTGAAGAAAATGTCAACTCTACTGCGTGCTGCACTCGAAAAAAGTGTGTTCGATGTACAATACGCGTTACTCCTTTTTCATTCATTATTCTTTTTCATTGTGAGGAGAGAAAAAAAAACATTCGATAAAAAGATTGTAAAATTTTAAACGAAAGACAATTGTGATAGAGAAAAGCGTAAATTAAACATCGAACATTATTCAGTTGTCAAACATTTGGTCTAAAATCACACTTCGTTCACACAAGGATACGTGTCCATGATTCAAAGTACTTGATAAGAATGCAGTGCTAATTTGAATATAAAACTGATCTGAATATTTACGGGACCCTATCAGCGTTCCTATTTGTCTTTCTTTTTTCATTTCGAAACGAACAAATAGTACAAACCATTGGCTGTCTCAGGACTTATGAATGAAATGAAATGTCGAGGACGGTGAAAAAAAATATAATAAAATTCCGATCAATAATTCACTTTTCACATGAATATTCAAATTATTATTGTACGCGGTTATTCACACGTGACATTTTATTGACACCACGTTCAAGCAAACTTGTCACATTTGTCACGTTTATCGATTCCATATTGGAATTTAATTTTCTGTTTTTTTTTTCACGATAAGAAAATGCCGAGCGTCATAAGCAAGCCAATCTGAACTCACTTGTACATCCAAAATTCAGACTATTGTCCCAGTAAATACTCATATCTGATTATCCTGTCTGGTGCAGTGGCTGGCTAGCAAGAAGGGGTCGTTAATTTTGCTAAGTACGTATTTAAACATGGATCCGAAAACCGTAGATGCAAAAACTCGATCATCTGATGAATTAATTTTCAATGAGACTAAAAACCGATTCTTCCTTTTTTACGAGAAGGAAATCTTTTTTTCTTTCAAATTCTTCAATTGGTGTAACTCTTTTGGACGAAAGTTTATTTTGAAAATATAAATAAAATTTTTGTATATGTAATATATTTCCGGAAATATGAGTGATATTTATTATATATATTTTCAATAGATTTTATAATTGTATATTTATCAACAATTTATTGATATTAATATATTCATTCATTTATGATATTAATAATTAATATTTTATAAAAAATATAAAATATACTTTTCATATCCAAATTTTTATCGAAGTTTTAATATGGGTAATATTTATATTATATATCTTTTTATGTATGTCATTATATGAAATTTAAAAATATAAAATAATTTTTTTTTCTATAACAAATTTATAAAAAGCGGCAATATAGGTAATAATTTAATATTTATTATATATTTATAATGATTATTTTCGTCCTTTCGTTTCATTAATTTGGAAGAAAAGAAAGATGATATTTGCATCTAAGGTTTTGAGAAAACCACAGTTACGAGATGATTCAACCGGGTAATTGCTTGAAGAGCCTTGACGTTCTAGCAATTTGATGAGTTCGATGATCTTGTTGAGGGTACCTGAGCCACACATAGGCCGGGCTGCTCGTAACTGTCTAGCTGTTTCACTCGTTAGCAGGCCCTTCCATCCAGCCAGTTGTTCGAATTTCCCTGATTAGTCAATATACGATCAGTTTTCTGCTCTCATACCGCAGCTCCCGATCGTGATCGAGTTTCCATTTAAAACTTTTTTTTTATCATTTTTTTTTTCTTGCTCTTTTTCATTGTGCCCTTATATGTTGCAATTATCAAACATCAAATTTTTTTTATCAACATTGTCATTTCAAAAATTGTGTTTTTGAATGTCGTTCCATTGATTTTGTTTCTGATTCGATACTCAAAGGATATTCAAGATTCGATTTTCAAGTTATTCGTTCGATACAGAATATGCTTGTGTAAAATTTAGTTCTGAAGAAAAATTGTTATCCGCAAGGAGGAGAAAAATATCGTGAACGCTCTCAGAATGACGAGAACGAAAAATACAAGAGAGTTACAGTAATAGATCAGTCGGTGGTGCATCGCTCGCGCGAGTTTTAATATCATCGGGTGTTGGGAAAAATTTGTCTTCGGGGTTGCTGACGTGACTGATGCGTCGCATCATTTAGAACGAAATTCGAAACTTGATCTGCCGGTGTGTCACACATGGTCTCTCCCTGGGCGTATTCGGTCGTTCGATTATTTGCGAAACTTTTTTGCGCGCATCTCCGCGTGGTAAATCCGCTTTTAAAACGACGCCGAAAACCGGATGAAAGAAGGGATTCCGGACGAAATGATTTTACACTTGCGGAAAATCCCGTCGTTGGATAGCGGTATTGACAGTGATTGATCTGCCGGCATGATTTTGATGTCTCATTTGTAAGTAATAAAAAAGCCAAGTGATACGAGCATGCGAAGATTATGTGGGTAACTCTCATGATGATGTAACAGATGTGCAACTAAAATGAAACGTCGGCATGGATGTTTGATAAATCGCATCACATAATAACCACTCGATAATAACTCCAACTCTCTATTTTCCTGGTTGAGAACCAGCTAAATCTTCTTTTTTTTTTTGCTTTACATTCTCGATACGTAACTGCGTTTGCAATATCGAAATATTGCACAACGATGCAACAGAAAAAAAAGTTTATCTTTATTTTACTTTTTTGAATTCGCATGCAAACACTTTCTAGGTTCTGCTTGGGGGTGAGAAAACTTACCCAGAGGTGGCTCAAATCTGCAGTCGATCAGAAGGGAGTGGCCCGTCGGAGTTTTAGTTCCAACGACCTCTCCCTCCCTCATCTCCACTTCGGAATCCAAACTGACCCACTCACCGGAACCATC
The DNA here is from genome assembly GCA_025266255.1 of Trissolcus basalis. NCBI lineage: Eukaryota > Metazoa > Arthropoda > Insecta > Hymenoptera > Scelionidae > Trissolcus > Trissolcus basalis. The sequence continues at coordinate 108,893 of JAAMPD010000238.1, forward strand.
CTTGAAACAAAAGACACAATTTTAATATTTAATAATGTATTTGACGTTCGATTATGATTTTTGATCGTATTTTAAGGTGGGACATACAGTCAAAATTGCATAATTCAAATGATAATTATTTATAATGAATTCAATATTTTATTATTACTTTCGTAATATATTGTTAACGTCTGATGTCTAAGAAATTACTCCATACTACTTTAAAGATTATCTTATACAAATTTGCGAGTTAAAAAAAAATTTCTGAACAGTCAAAGTTTGTTTAAAATTAAACCACGTGTATTTTTGAATGCCAACAATTCGGCAAAGTATGAAAATGTTTCAAAAATTCAAATTAGAGATATTTGATTTCAAGATATTGTAAAAATGCATGAAATATTCCAATTTTTCAAAAATGTTGCTATAGATTATATTATAGATTTGCGTTTGTATTATAGTAGATTTATATATAATGGAACATTACAAAAATTCTGACTATTTTGATGAGTTGTCCCACCTTAAGTTATCTTCATTAGATTTTTATCTGGACAAATTTAATCATGGCTGCTATTTTATTAGTATTGGCATTCTATTGAATCAATGATAGGTTTGATTAGTTTGTTTCCCTTTGAATGATTAAATTTTGTCAGTCCACTCGAATAAGTCTGGGGTATCATTGCACCTGAATGTCAAATTGATAATGGACGTTTTATCTTGAATGTATAATGGACAAAAATGTATGAATTTTTTTTCTTAAACACCTGACAAAAATAAATCAAAAAAACCCGATCGCGAATGAGGATAAAGCCCTGGACAGATGAAAGATTAATTGACCCATAAAACGCTGCGCGAAATCTATGCGTTCGGAAAAGTAGACATTTAAAAAATTAATCTTTCCATTTATGAGTAACCGCTGTGAATTTCAAATAGGTGATTTACGGAAATATACATGGTAACAAAATATAATCAATTAATCAACACTTTTACCATGGAAATTCGTTTTGTTATACATCCAATGTTTACTAATGTAAAACGTAATTTTGATCAAAATTTTATTATCTTTCGATTCAGTTTTTCCTTTTTACGGACGGAAAAATTCAGAATAAATAGGTTTTACTCCCCCCCCCAAAAAAAGAGAAAAAAATATTTGAAAAAGTGAAGAATTATAAATTGAGGTCATGGTACCTACTATCGGCAAATTTTGTTCAGATAAAAATATTTAAAAAAAATTGATCGACTGATGAATTGATTTTTTATTTATTTCCAGCGAATACTTAATGTCTTTTATCGTATAAGTTTGAAATAATGTTTTTTCACATTTTGTTACATGTATTAAAAAATGAAAAATGACGATGATAAATGCAGGTGTCGATAGTAGTTACGTTATGAAAGAAATTTCCAGTCTTTCAAAATCAGTAAGGATCGAGGGAAAAAATTCTTCCTGCAACATTTTGATTGAATGCACCGACATTTATATATGATAATTGATTGGTTTCGCTGAGATCTCTACAGAGACATTTCAGATAACATTTTTCCGCACGTGAAAACCAAAGAAATGTGCGTTTTTCATCTTTTATGGAATGATGTTTATAGTTTTCTTTATTCAATTTGAAAAGCGTTTCTTTTTCCTCTGAGATAAAGAACGAGTATTCGATAAGATACAATATGTGATGTGAAAACTCCGAGACAATAATAATTTTCATCTGAAAATCGTCGCGGAGGAATAAATTTTATTCACCAGCACCACTTGACCGTGCCGATAAATTTCAACTCTCTGAGTATCTTAGACAATTTTTAAGAAACCATTTTTTCAAATGATTTTTTTTCTGCGTTACTTGGATATCACATGAAAGATAAAGTGAGTTATGAATCCTTTGAGAGAAAAAGTCGTTTTGGCAATGCACTTTCAATTTGCGATCAATACCAGTGTCAAAATTTTTTCCCCCCTGTAAAAGAAACCTAAAAATGTGTAGAAAATGTGTAGTACACCGCAAAGACAACTCAGTCATTGTTTTACGATTTAAGAATTGGTACTAGAATCGAGAATCGAGAATAAAATGAAACGTGTACGAATTCCTCTGTCATAAAATTGCTTCATATTTTTCCAGCAGAAAGCCGTACGTGATATCGCAAAAGTTTCTAGAAAAAAAAACAAAAGAAAGAAAATTCTAAAAACTTGTGAAAATCTTTTCGCGATTTCTAACGTTACGGTGAAATGCGTTTTCCCACAACTCCGAGATGGATTTATAATCTCTTCCATGCCAACTTGTAAATTGAAATTAAGCACCGACAAAGGAGAGATTTAAATCAATAATCATTCTGCGATAACCGGGCGTAATTTCGCGCTTTCGCACACGCTAAAATGATACCATCAAATTTGCCTTGTTTTTATTCTGTGTTAAAAAAACATTTTTCATATACACTGTTCACGTTTCTAATTCCTAAATCGATTTTTAGTTCCATCAAAAATACGTCTGGAAAAAAAGTGACTGAAATTCTAAAATGTGCACTAAGAATAAATGTTAAAATAAAATTATAAATACATTTCCTTTTTAAGTTGAGAAGCAAATGGTAAAAATTTACTGTACTTTAAAATACCATTAAGCAAATATGAAAGGTTAATTAATTTAAAAACAATAGTCAGGATCTGAAAACAGAAAAACAATTTTTTTTTCATCAAACGAAATAAATCATGATATTCTCTGATATTTCAAAAACATCCTGATATATTCAGTTCCACGAAAATAATTATTTTATCGCCACCAGATCCTGACTTGTTTTTGTAAACAAAGCTAACTTTTCATACTTTCTTAAATGGGACAATTTAAAAATAGTAAGATTTTTACTCGCATACAATTTGCATAAAATTTAAATAGCAGGATTTAGCTATTTAAATTATAATATTTTAGCCATTAGAATTAAAAGTTTGTCCGCGTTAAAAATGGTTACGACTAATATTGCTGCTGTTGCAATTTAGTTCTGTCAGTATGTACTCTTTTAGCAGAAGACAAACGAATCAAAAAATTGTGGAAGAAAAAAAATTGAATCAGTCAGATGATTATTGATTTGACCCTTTAGTGGTGCAGTGGCGTCAAATATGACCTCGAAGTGAGGCGCTTCAAGTGAGAGTTCATTCCAACGACACATCACTAATTCAGCGCTTTTTAATTCATTCACCGTGGTGGTCCCCACTGTGTGCGGATTTCAGATTCATAGTCACTTGTGTCTGTATTTTATTTGCGTCCAATTACCACGCACAGTCGTCCGGACGTGACAAATTGTTACCGACGATATACCGAAAATAAAATAATCATCTCACATGAAAGTTTTCCGGTGTTTTGAGACCTCTCCAAAAGTGACGATAAAAAATGTACGTCAAAGTTGCCCGAAACGAGGGGGGAAAAAAACGCTTTGTCTCGCGCGGTTCAACGTTACACTACTTTACATATAAATTTTGATGATATATTTGCATATCTGTGAGATCAACAAATTTTTCCATTTTTTTTTTATTTTCTATCCCTTTTTGTCTCAACTGACGATATGCTTGTTGATATTTTTTATTATTCAAAGTAAACAAGAAATCCAAATTGATGTTATTTCGTTTAAAAAATTGAGTTTCGAAAGTAGAGAGGACAAAAAAGTTAATAAACTTTTGGAAAAATCATGTTACCTCTGGAGCTGTTTTTGTTTCATGCAAGTAAAACACGTTCGATTTTTGTGAAAATGTCAGGTCATACGTTCGGTCCATGCAAAATTATCATCGAATCGTTTCTAATTGAATTAAGTGTCATGTTTGACATGCAGAAAGTTCGGATGAAATTATTCGAACGAAGCAAAATCCGAGGTTTTTCCGTAATTTGTTAATGACGTTTCTTTTTTGCAAAGCTCAAAAAGGGATTGCATTACTGGCGCATCTTTCGGGAATCGCATCAACAACTTGACGGATCGCAAGAAAGTGAGTTTCGGCGTCGTATCCGCTCGGCTTCATTTGAATTAACTCGAAATCGCCAAACCGTTCCCTCAGCTATGACGTCACTTGAAAGGTAGCCAAACTTCGCTGTTCAATGAAACAGATGATCAAACTCAACCCAAAGAAATTCTATTAAGATAATTTTGCGTGTAAGTTGTCTCAGCGATTAACGCCATATTGCTACTTGTTTGAAAACCAAAAAAAAAAAATCAAAATATATTGAAGAAAAAAATTCTATCAAATATTAATATATAATATGAATAGATAATTATAATATACAATAATTATTTTGAAGTTCAGTAAATTTTGATAATTTTTTTTTCTACGTGTAGAAAAAAATGAAAAAAATCTTCCGAACGAAAATAATAGAAAAACAAAATGAAAAATTGAAAATATCATTACGTCAAATGAAATAGAGTTATCTAGTGTTTCGCATTGTACGAGTCAGGACGACTGTTTTTAATTTTTTCAGAAAAGTTTGTGGGATGGAACTAATGAGGTTTATCACTGTTCAAGTGTATTATCAAACAAATGTTTTTCATTTTTTTTAGTTCTTAAATTTGCTAAACTCGAGTTTCAAGTTAAAAACATATAAAAAGTGAAATAAATAGATTTGAATTGACTTGACGTTATTTATGCTGATATACTCTGTATTTTCTTAGTTAAATCGAAAATTGATTCTACAAATTGTTCTGCGGAAAGAAATACTTATATCTAGATAGAGAGAAAAAGTAGTATCAGGTATACAATTTTCATTAGATGATGCTATTTGATTTCTTTTTTTATATTCTCACACAAATATATTTTACATATTCTTTTAATTCAAAATATATCCGAATATATTCTACATACATTTTTGCATTTATAAAGCAGCAATTAATGATATAAATAAAATATAAAATAAATATAAATAAATAAATTTTATTGAAAAAAATTATATTTATATGAAAAATATGCAATTAAAATATATTTATATTATATTTTTGTTCCTCTGGGTTTATAAATTTTTTTTTTAATTTATAATTAAGAAATAGAATTGTTTTACCATTGAAGAAAGTTAATAGTTCAAAAGTTTACTACCATTTATAGTAGATTTTTTGTATTATAACTTGATGTACAAAATGTTTTGTGGAAAAAAAATCATTGACATCTTTAAAGTAGAACGAATGTCAAGTTGCGTAAGGTAGAAAAAAATCTGACGGCATTGTCAAAGGAGGATGTTCAATTTCCGAGCTCGGAGAAAAGTACAAGTAGTAGCAGGTGCCCTACCGTTGCAAGGACAATTTAGGTCAGACTTGGCTCCGAATATGCACGGAGTTGCACGCGAGATCCACATATGATATAGTTCGATTCACGTAAGAAACATGCTGACGAATGTTTGTCAAATACACGAAACGCGTGAATTTTGTACGAACGTTTCACTTTGCTTTTCCAATTCACCTGTAAGAGGTTTCTATTAATTTTAAAGATCAATCGACTGAATATTTTTGTTTTCAAATGTTGACTGCTACTTACACATTTTAAATTTTTTTTTTAAACTTTCATTTTGGTTCGTACTTTTTTTTTAACGTAGCGGTCTTGTGTTTTTGTGTTTCCATTTTAATTGATATGTTTCACTCATTTTTCAGAATTTTGTTTTTACGTTATTTTATATTCATGTTTTTTATTACTCCATATGTATAATTAAATTGTTTTGTTTACTTTTTGTTTATTTAAGTCATGTTTGGTTTTGGTTTTCATTTTATGTTGTTGTGATTTATTTGAAAGAGAATTAAAAAAAAAGATTAAATTAAATTTTTGTTTGTTTTGATTTCATTTTTTCGTTCGGCTTTATATTTTTATATTTGTTGATTCTTTTTTACATTTTGATTTTTTTTTCTAAAGATTTCAAATAATTGAAGAATTTTATTTCATGTTTTATGTTTTGATGTGTTTTGATTCTTAATGTTATCTTTTGAAAATGTAATTCGAGTTTTGATTTTTGCGATTCATTCATAAGGTAATTATTTTGAATCAAAACAGTTATTTCAATTCTGCTATTACATGTTACACATTTACGCAAACTTCATAAAATTAATTCACAACTTTGCTATTGCAAACTTACAGGATGGATAGAGTTTACCAAAATTTTCAAAGTCAAACTCTTATTTGCTAGTATAAAACAATTACATATAATTACTCGCATTAATTCCTCTTGTCAGTTATGTGATAGTAATACTGACAGTTTTGTTACACGTTGCGTCGACACAATTGTGCAGAATGACAGGAAAATCTTGCTTCTGTACACCGTTCGAGATAATCTATTAATTTACTGCGACAAATCAATAACGCATACTGACACCAGGTAATATCATCAATTTTACATACAGACGGATTTTGGTTATTTTCACAAATTTTACTTTCTTTACACTCATAGATGAAAATATTATAAAATATTATAGATATAAACAACAGTACTTTTGTATACAAAACATATATTTGAGTTATATTTTTAAATTATTTTTTTTTTTTTTTTTTTTTAATTTAATTTATTGCTTTGAGGTAATGACCTATTGCAATGCTTGTCCACTATGTTTGTCCACTATGTTTGTCCACTTTTTTGCGAGTCGTGGCTCGGCTTTTTGTATCCACTCCGGCATTTTGCCTTAACGCCTAGGAAACCACGAAAACCTAGGCAGAGTGGTCGGCCGGAGGAATTGAACCTCCGACCTCCCGAATGCGAACATGGCAGCCATAGCCATTTAGCCAACAACGCTCGGTT
>JAAMPD010000239.1:0-68214 GCA_025266255.1 Trissolcus basalis
TTATTTATTAATTACATAATAAATTCCATTTATTAAATTAATTAAATAAATAATTTAATTTTATTTAATATAATTAAAATTTATTATTTATTAATTACATAATAAATTCCATTTATTAAATTAATTAAATAAATAATTTAATTTTATTTAATGTAATTATAAGCATTTTTTAAATAAATTTCATAATTATAAAAAAATTTTTTTTAAAAAAAATTAATTTTTTAATTTTTCTCTTACTATAAAAACTTTTAAAAATTATATTTTTTTAAAAAAAAAATGTGTAAAATTTAAATGGATTTTATTGCTAATTTAAAAAAAAAAAATAAGGTTCTACTAAAAACTATAAAACTACGAGAAATTCACTTATTTAAAATTCCTAAAAACTCTAAAAATTTCAATTTTTAAAAAAAAGATCCGATTTTTGACGATTTATATAATAAATACTTATTTGTATATCTTTAAATATATATCAATAAATTTTATTAATCGAATATTTGATGTTTGAAATTTAATAATAATTAATATTATACAATAAATTTAAAAGGATAATAAATTAAAATATTTTTTTGATAATTTGAATCAAATAACTTATTTAAAGTAATTATTTATAAATATATATTTATTATTTGAATTTAAACTTTGTATATACATATTAAATCCTAAGCTTAGTTAAATATAAACATAAAAGTATAAAACTTATGAATCATAGATAAGAAAAGAAAAACAAAAAAGTATTTATTATCATTATTTAAATGTTAGTTATTATTATACAAAATAGGTTTTCGTAAATACAGTTTTGGATCTGACAGTATGAATTTGTATATATCTAACTATTAAACAATAATCTGAATATATATTTTTAAATATTTTATTATATATAATAAATTTAATAAATAATTATTTATAATAAATAATTTAATATTATTAATTTAATATTATTAATTTAATATTTAATATTATTTAAAAAATTTATTTATTAAAATATTTAAATATATTTATTTTATTTAAATAATAATTATTAAGTTTTTTAAATTAAAAAAATATTTATATTAAAAAAAAAAAAAAAAATTTATTTGTTTATAATATAATTATATCTAATAAAATTTTTTATAAATTAATAAAAAAATTTTATTTTAATAAAAATTTTTTATTTACATTAAAAAGATTAAGATAATTCTTAAAATTTTAATTAAAGATAGACTAAATTTAAGTCTACAGATTCATAATTTGTAAATAAAGTTAAAATTTTCTTTAAATTTTATATTATTATAGTAAATTAATTTAATTGAAAATTTTTAATTTATATAAAAAAATTTTTGAAAATAAAATAAAGTAATATTTAAAATTAATTAATTAATTAATTTTTGAATTAGAAATTTTAAAAAACTTTAACAAATAAATGTGCCAGCAGTTGCGGTTAAACAATTAAAGTAATTTAAATTATTAAATAATTATTATTATTTAATAAAAATTATTATAAATTTAAAATTTTAGGTGAAATTTAAATTTTATATATATATTTTTTTTTAAAAAAAATGTCTTTGGTATAAAATTAAACTAGGATTAGATACCCTATTATTTATATTTAAGTTTTATATTATTGATTAGTAAATGTTGAATCATTAAATTTAATGAATATGGGGGTAATTTAAAGATTTAGGGGAACTTGAAATATAAATTGATAATCCACGATTTAATTTACTTTATTTTTTTTGTTTTGTATGTTTGTTTAATTAATTTAATTTTAAAAAATTATTTATAATTTTTGTTAAAAAATTATTCAAATCAATATTTACTTATAATAAAGAAATTTTGAGTTACAATAAATTTAATTTTTGAATAAAATTTTTAAAAAATGTTTTTGAAATTGGATTTAAAAGTAAAATTTTTGAAAAATTTAATTTTGAATAAATTTTAAATTGTCTACAAACTGCCCGTCACTCTTTTTTAATAAAGATAAGTCGTAACAAGGTAAATATATTGGAAAATATATTTAGAATTTTTTTTTTATTATAATTTATTTATTTATATATTTTTAGTTTATTTTTAATAAAAATATTTTTAAAAATAATTGTTTAAGTAATTATTTTAAGAAAAAATTTTATTACTTTAAAATTGTAAAATTTGTTATAAAAATTATAAAATAAAAATTTATTTTTTGTTCCTTTTGTATAAGGATAATTTAAATAAATTTTAAAAATTTTTAATTTTCTCGAAATAAATAGAGATAAAATTTTATTTTTTTTAATGTTTCATAATTATATAAAATAAAATTTTTGAAATTATATGTTATTCAATTTTTAATATCTAGTTTTTTAATAAATAAATTTAATTTAGAATTATTTATGAGATTAATTTTATTAATAAAAAAATTTTTATAATAATTTAAAAATAAAAGAGATAAATTTTTTATTAAATTATAAATAAAATATAATGTTTTAATGTATAATTTTTAATTAATATTAATTTATATTTTTAAAATTTTAAAATTAAGTACTTATAAAAGATTTTTTATTTATTTTAATTAAAATATTAAAATTTAAATTTTAATTTTTAAAAATTTATAAATAATGATTTAATTAGTATTAAAATAATATTTTTTAATTAAAATTTTTTAATAATTAATTTTTAATAACTTGGCAATAATAATTTTCACTTGTTTATCAAAAACATGTCTTAAAGATTAAATAATTTTAGGTTTAATCTGTTCAATGATTATAAATTAAATAATTGCAGTATTTTAACTGTGCAAAGGTAGCAAAATCATTTGTTTTTTAATTGAAAACTGGAATGAAAGATTGAATGAAAAATTAACTTTTTTAAAATTAATAAAAGAATTTAAGTTTAAAATAAAAAATTTTTAATAGATTTAAAAGACGATAAGACCCTATAAAATTTAATATTTTTTTAATAATTATTTTTTAAAATAAATTTTTATTAAAAATTTATTTAATTGGGGTGATTAAAAAATTTAAAAAACTTTTTTTATAAAAATAAATTAAAATTTTTTATTAAAAATAATTATATTTATTTTTAAATTAAATTACTTTAGGGATAACAGCATAATATTTTTAAATAGTTCAAATTGATAAAAATGATTATGACCTCGATGTTGAATTAAAAAAAATGTATATAGAAAAAAATATATAATTTAGTCTGTTCGACTATTAAATTTTTACATGATTTGAGTTCAAATCGGCGTGAGCCAGATTGGTTTCTATCTTTAAAAAATTAATAAATTTTTGTACGAAAGGATTAATTTATAAAATTTTTTTTTTACTTTAGCATATATAATTGTAATAAATTTAGAATTTATAGAAATAAATAAATTATAAGTAAAATTGTTTATAATTAGAATTTATTTAAATTATTTAATTTTAATTTTAATTGTTTTAGTAAGAGTGTCTTTTTTTACTTTATTTGAACGAAAATTATTGAGTTATCTTCAATTACGTAAAGGTCCTAATAAAGTTGGTATTATGGGGATTTTTCAGGCTTTAAGAGATGGGATTAAATTATTTACAAATGAGATTTTTATGTTATTTAAAGTGAATTTATTTTTGTATTATATTTCTCCATTTTTAATGTTTATAATTTCTTATTGTATATGATTATTTTATCCTTATATTTTTAATAGAATTAATTTTATAAATTATTTTTTATTAGTTTTTTGTTTATTGAGTATAAATGTTTATCCTATAATATTTGCGGGGGTTTATTCTAATAGAGTTTATTCAGTATTAGGGGGTTTACGTTCAATTGCTCAAACTGTTTCTTATGAAGTTAGATTTATATTTTTAATTTTAAGATTTTTATTTTTAAGTGAAAGATTTATTATTCAGGAATTTTTAAAAATAGATTTTTTTAATTTAATTATTTTTTTACCTTTAAGATTAATATTATTTGTTAGTATATTAGTGGAATTAAATCGTACTCCTTTTGATTTTTCTGAGGGGGAATCAGAATTAATTTCTGGGTATAATGTAGAGTATATAAGAGGTCCATTTGCTTTAATTTTTTTAGCTGAATATTCAAATATTATTTTTTTAATATTAATTTTTGTAAAAATAAATTTTTTAAATTTAAATTTTATTATTTTTTTTGTATTTTTATATTTTTTGTATTTAATTATTTTGATTCGTGCTTTATTACCTCGATTTCGATATGATAAATTAATATATTTAGTTTGATTAAATTATTTACCAATTGTGATAAATTATTTAATTTTTATAATTTTTTTAAAATATATATTATTTTAATTTAAAGTTAATAGAAAATTTCAATTTCTAAATTATATTTTCAAAATATAAACTTTAATTTAAGTTAATTAACTTTTGCTAAATTATAATTATTTAAAAATTTTTTTGTCTTGAATATAATGGATTATTGGATTAATAAAATAATATGAAAAATATAAAATTGTTAAAATTTGTCCAGTTTGAATAAATGGTGGTTCAACAGGATTTATCCCAATTCATGTTAAAAGAATAAAAATATTAAAAAAAATTCAAAATAAGGTTTTATTAATTATATAAAATTTATTAGATTGTATAATATTTTTATTAAAAAAAGGTATAATATATAAAATTGCAATAGATAAAAAAAGTGCAATAACACCCCCTAATTTATTTGGAATTGACCGTAAAATAGCGTAAGCAAATAAAAAGTATCATTCAGGTTGAATATGAATTGGGGTAATTATTGGGTTTGCTATAATAAAGTTTTCTGGGTCTCTAAGTAAAAATGGGTTTATTAATGTTAAAAAAATTAAAATTAAAAAGAAAATATTAAATCCTATAAAATCTTTAATAGTAAAAAAATTGTGAAATGGAATTTTTAAAATATTTCTATTTGTACCTAAAGGGTTAGAAGAACCATATTCATGTAGGTGAACTAAATGAATAATTACTATTAATAATAAAATAAATGGAAGAATAAAATGAAAAGAGTAGAATCGATTTAGTGTAGCATTATTAATAGAAAATCCCCCTCATAATCATTCTACAATATTATTTCCAATATAAGGGATTGCAGATACTAAATTTGTAATAACTGTAGCTCCTCAATAAGATATTTGTCCTCATGGTAATACATACCCAATAAATGCAGTTGCTATTAATAATAAAATAATAGTAACCCCAATTATTCAAGTTATTATATTAAAATATGTTCTATAATAAATATTTCGTCCAACATGAAAATAAATACAAAAAAAAAATATTGAGGCTCCATTTATATGTAAATAATGAATTAATCAGCCATAATTTATATTATGATTTATATGAACAATAGAATTAAAAGCTAAATTAATATTTGGGCAATAGTGAAAAGATAAAAATAATCCAGTAATAATTTGGACTATTAAACAAATTCCTAGAAGGGATCCAAAATTTCATCATAAATTAATATTTATTGGGGTGGGAAGAGTAATTAAAGAAGATTTTATAATTTTATAGAAAATATTGTTTAAAAGAAAATTTTTCATTAATTTAGTTTTCGTATAGAAGATTTTTTTCTTATACAAATATATGTAATTACAATAAGATTAATTAAAAGGTAAAAGATTATAAAAATTAAGATATAATTTAAATTTTTATAAAAAATTATAATTAAGGTTGGTTCATTAATTAAATAAATTTTGAATTTAAGGTTTAAATTAATATAATTAAAAATTATGTATGAAAAAAAAGAATTTTTTGATAATATTAAATTTATTAAAATTAAAATTAATAGTTTTAATTCAAGATTTTTTATTAATGATTTATTGATAGAAGATGTTTCATTAATTGCAAATCTATTTAAGTATAAAAAAATAATTATTATTCCTCCAATTATTACTAAAAAAATTAAGATGGAGAATCAATTTGTTTTATTAATAAAATTTAAATAAATAGATAATCAAATTGTTAAAATAATAATATTTAAATTAATTATTAAAGGATTAATAAATTTATAATTGAATGGAAAGATAAAAATTATAATTATTATTATTAAAATTATTAATGGCTTAATTTTTATAAAAATTATTATTATATTTAAATTGAATAAAAAGAAAATTTTATAGTACAAAAATATGCAAAAAATAGTTTATTTAAAATATTAATTTTGGAAATTAATGAAATTTTTAAAAATTTTTTTGAAGTTATAAAAAATTTATTTTATTCTTAATTTACAAAATTAATGTTTTATTTTAAACTATATAACTTATTTATTTATTTATATTTTTAATTTTTTTATTATTTTTATTTAGAAATTTAATTTATTATCATAAACATTTATTATTAATAATAATATTTTTAGAAATATTAATATTATTTTTATTATTTATTTTAATTAATTATTTATTTTTTAATAGAATATTTATGTATATATATATTTATATATTAGTAGTTATAGTGTGTGAAGCTGTTTTAGGGTTGAGATTATTAGTATTAATAATTCGAGTAGAGGGAAAGGATTTTATTAAATTAATTAATTTAAATTTATGATAGGTTTATTATTTTTTTTAATTAGATTATTTTTTTTGTTATTTATTTTAGATAAGTATATTTTAATAATTTTTATTCAAAATTTATTATTAATATTATTTTTTTTATTATTTTTTTATTCTTTTAATTTATCTTTTTATAATAATTGATTAATAATTTATATAGATTTTGGTATAGATAAAATTTCATTTTTAATAATTATATTATCAATTTGGATTTTATTTATAATATTTTTGTCTATTTTAAGAGTGAAGGTTAGTTATTTTATAATATTAATTTTTCAAAAATTAATTTTATTAGTTATATTAATTATATTTTTTTATTCATTAGATTTAATTAATTTTTATTTATTTTTTGAAATTAGATTAATTCCTATTTTAATAATAATTTTAGGTTGAGGGAGTCAACCTGAACGTTTGCAAGCTGGGATTTATATAATTATTTATACATTATTTGCTTCTTTACCTTTTTTATTAATTATTTTAATTTTAAAAGTAAATTTTTTATCATTAAATATAATATATTTAATTATTTTAAATTTTAATTTTTCAATAAATTTTTTTTTAGTTTTTGGGATTATATTTGTATTTTTAGTAAAATTACCTATTTATTTTGTTCATCTATGACTTCCTAAAGCTCATGTTGAGGCACCAATTTTTGGGTCAATAATTTTAGCGGGGGTTTTATTAAAATTAGGGGGTTATGGAATTATTCGGTTTATAATAATTTTTTTAAAATATTTTTATAATTATAATATTTTAATTTTATCTTTTGTTTTAGTGGGGAGATTAAATGTAAGAATTATATGTATTCGTCAAATTGATTTAAAAATATTAATTGCTTATTCTTCAGTTGTTCACATAGGATTTATGTTTGTTGGAATATTTATATTTTTTGATCTTAGACTTTTTAGGTCTGTATTAATAATAATTAGTCATGGAATTTGTTCTTCAGGAATATTTTGTTTATTAAATTTTTCTTATAAACGAATTAAAAGTCGAAATTTATTAATTAATAAAGGGTTACTTCAATATTTTCCTAATATATCAATGTGATGATTTATTTTTTGTTCAATAAATATAGCAGTTCCCCCTTCTTTAAATTTAGTTTCTGAAATTTATTTAATAATTTGTATATTTAAATTTAGAGAGTGAATATTTTTATATATTTTTATTTTGTCATTTTTTGGGGGGGTTTATAGAATTTATTTATATTCTTTTTCACAACATGGAAAAAATTATTTATTTAAAAATTTATTTAATTTTAATTCTATTGATGAGTTTTTATTAATAATTATACATTTTATTCCAATAATAATAATATTTTTAAATTTATGATTTTTATAAATAATATATATATATATATATATATTATATATATATATATATATATATAATTTAAATAGTTTAATAAAAATTTTAATTTGTGGAATTAAAGATATAATAGATTTATTTTAAATAATTTTAGTTTATTTAAATTTAGGAATTTTAATATTTTTCATATCAATTTTTTTTATAATTATGTTAATAAAATTTTTATTATTAAAATTAAAATTATTTATTGAATTTGAATTAATAAAAATTATAGGATTAAATTTTTCTGTAATAATTTATTTTGATTATAAAAGTTTTATATTTATAATAATTGTTTTAATAATTTCTTCAATAATTATTTTTTATAGGATTGAATATATATATAATGATTTTTATTCAATTCGATTTATTTATATTTTGGTTTTATTTGTAATTTCTATATTAATAATGATTATTGGACAAAATTTATTAATAATCTTATTAGGTTGAGATGGATTAGGATTAATTTCTTATTGTTTAGTAATTTATTATAATAGTTGAAGTTCTTATTTTTCTGGAATATTAACAATTTTAACAAATCGATTAGGGGATATTGGTTTATTATTATCTATTAGAATAATAAGAATATATGGAGATTGAAGTTATTTATTAATAAATTTTAATTATATTAATAAATTTATAATTATATTTCTGTGTTTAGCGGCTTTTACAAAAAGAGCTCAAGTTCCTTTTTCTTCTTGGCTACCATTAGCAATAGCTGCCCCAACTCCCATTTCTTCATTAGTTCATTCTTCTACTTTAGTTACCGCAGGAATTTATTTAATAATTCGTATAAAAATATTAATTTTTATAAATGAAAATTTTAAATTAATTATATTATTTCTAGGATTAATAACAATATTTTTTTCGGGGATAGTTGCTTCTTTTGAGAATGATTTTAAAAAAGTTATTGCTTTATCTACTTTAAGTCAATTAGGAATTATAATATTTACATTAATATTAGGGTATAGAATATTAAGATTTTTTCATTTAATTATTCATGCTATATTTAAATCATTATTATTTATATGTGCCGGATTAATTTTACATTCAATAAATAATAATCAAGATGTACGGTATTTAGGGGGTTTAAGAAAAATATTATTGTTAACTATAATTTTTTTTCATTGTTCGAATTTAGCATTATGTGGGTTTCCATTTTTATCAGGATTTTACTCTAAAGATATAATTTTAGAGTTTAGAATTTTTAATAATTTAAATTTATTATTAATATTTATATTTTATATTTCTATTTCATTTACTGTAATTTATACTTTTCGTATGATTTATTATTCAATTTTTAATTTAATATATTTTAATTCTTGTTGATTTATTTATGATAGAAAAATTATGAATTTTTCAATAGTTATAATATTTTTATATTCAGTATTTGGGGGGGTTTTATTTAGATGAATAGTATTTGATTCTATAATATTAATTATTTTAAGGAATAGATTAAAATGGGGCTTAAATTTTTTAATTTTATTGTCAATATTTATTGGTTTATATCTATTTTTAATAAGAAAATTTAATTTATATAAAGTAATTGTTAGATTTTATTTTATAAGATCAATATGATTCATAAATATATTTAGTAGTTTAATATCTAAAAATTTTTTGCCATTAGGAGAAATAATATTTATAATTTTAGACAAAGGGTGATTTGAAAAGTCTGTAAAGGATATAATATTTATAATTTATATTAATTTTATAAAAATAGAAAATTTTATTTTTATATTAATTATTAATATTTTTTTTTTTTTTTTTTTTTTTATTAATTATTTTGTAACACATGATATGAAATTAGTTCAAGTTAGTCAAATGGTATGTTACTATGNGAAAAAAATATCATTTCATATTGTATGACACTTGAACCAAGTCGAGACTGTTGTAAACATCACTTTTTCATAACGAGCTTAGGTTTAACAATTGTTAGACTAATTTACTGTACAAGGCTAATAGAATTAAATCTTGTTTGTGAAACCTTTTTCTATCTAAAATCAAATAGAAATATTGTTGTAGTTATAATTCAGTGGTTTTGAGAAAAAAGATATAACAGGACAAAAAATTTATTCGTTTAAAATTTCTAAACACCAGAAGCAACCATGAACTTTTTCAAAGGGGTCATCGAAAAATGCGAAACAGTATTTTTAGCCTAATTTTTTAGAATTTAACTAAGTTGAGTTTTCTTTAAGAATATAAAATTATAAGATCTGATGGATTTTGCAAATTTTGATAATTTTTAACAAAGTGAAAATATCTTTTTGATATGTAAATTATTTTAAAATTATGTAAATATATTTTGATAAGATTTAAAAATATTCGATCTTATAGGCGATAATAAGAATGAAATTCAAATTTGTAAATAAATGTATAATGTCTTGCTGCTTTTGGTACAATAATTTTTGTCATTTTTGATATTATGAGAAAAGCCAATTGGTGCTTTTAATAGACCGGATGTCTTGCTAGGAAAATGTCCTAGCAATCGCATTTGAAATTTGAAGTACAATTGTACCACGATCTGTCTTATAACATGAAAGAAAATAGGTCTGCCGGTGTACGGTTAATGGTTCTATGAATTATTTATATATAGGTACAATGATTTTGAGAATCTACATTTGACCTGAATAATGTTTGGTCTATAAAACGTATTGGAATGTTCATTTGGGTATGATTGTACTGGCAATACAAAATTGAAATTTCGCTAAGCAAAAAAAACCCATTCGGAGACTGAACGAATGGAGAAATGTGTAAATTTGAGCGATCGCTATGACGCCATCTCGGCTTGGTATTTGAAAAAAGCACAAAATAAGGAGAACTTTTCTGATGAAAAACTATTCGTCATTGTATAGGTATGCCATTGGCAGCGGGCCAAAATGTAGGCAAACATTGTATAGGAAGGTCCAAAAATGTGTCCAAGCGTAACAAGATTGCTGGATGATTTCAAACGGAGAATGTACAAAGCGCCGTAACAATTTGGCTCGCGTTGAATCAATCGTCAAGTTGGGCAAAATTTGTCTGGCAAATAATATATAAAAGTGCGATCGATCCAAAAGTTTGTACGTCTTTTTGGGATTCAAGGTTAAGCGTTATATAATTGATTATTTTTGACTTACGAGTGTGTGATTAGATACTAGAAGAGAAACGGTGTTGTTGGAGGTGTCAAGAAGAGCCAAAGAACCGTCATCCGCCTGGTAGACAAACTTGTCATATGAAATCCACGTCGGTGGTAATCTATGGGGTGTCAAGTCTCCGCGAAGGCACTCCTCTAATGTTAATCGTCTTCCACTCCAGTATAAAAGCTCGTCGACATATCTGCAATTTCATATTCAACTAAAACACATTCCTTTTCACATTTTTCACATTCAACTTTTTTCACATCATTTTTGCTCTTACCCTAAAAGGTAGATGGCCGTCACAATTCCGGCTATTATGCATCCAATAACTAGCAATGCCAACACTACACTTCTCCAATTATTGCCTCCGTCAGAGTAGGACAAGTCCTGAGATCAAATCACCCACACATTTTGTGTCATTTTCAAGTATGCATTTTACGTTGAGAAAACAAGATTGTACTTGTTTGAGATCATAAATGTAATTACGATATGTTTGTATTGACTAAAATCTATGACGTAGGAAATGTACAATATAGATCGTAATTTTACGATGCAAGTTGTTGTTTAATTACATAACATGATTTGGTGACATATAATAATAATTATTATTATATCTAATTAGTATTTATGATAAAAACAATATACTTGATGTGATATGAATGTAAAAAAAAATTCCATATGAGATAATTGAGAAAAATATATCATTCAGATCGTAATTTTACGATTCAAGTCATTATTTAATTACATAACATGATTTTTTGACAAATAATTTTGTCTTATTTATAATAAAAATAATATATTTGATATGAATGTAAAAAAATAATTTTCAAATGAGGTAATGAAAAAAATATACAAACTACATCGTAACTTTACGATTCAAGTCGTAATTTAATTACATGACACGTTTGGCTGACACATAATTTTTTATTGTTTATAATAAAAACGATATACTTATTGTAAATATAATAAATATAATTGTCATATGAGATAATAAAAAAAAATTTGCAATCTAAAATTATAACTTTACGATTTAGGTTGTAAAGTTAATTATCAAGATTTCGATTTCTCAGTGAATGTAAAAATGTACAACATAAATTGTAGGATCTTATTTTTTCAGTACGATCTAAATCGTAATCATTAAAAACTGAAAAATGTGCAATCCATATCGTGTAATACGAGCTCGTTTCCAGTGTGTATTTATCATGAATTATGGTGTCATTACAAATGTCCAATACAGTTTCTGTATCGATGAATGATTCATAGTTTGTAAATCTTACAATTTTGAATCTCGTGTCGTCCGAAGTAACGTAAGTGTTGGTATTGGGATACTGTGTAGCCATTGCAAATAGAGTGTCAATAGCCCCTGCGTTTGAAGGATGGCACGGTTGTCCGGCGACGCGATTTCATACATGCATATCACAATGCAATAACTCGTCACGACATGTTCCGACTGTATAATGCCGCGTGTGCCGCTGTTTTGGATTTTGCACCAGGGGAATGCGCCAACCCTCGTAATATAGGGAAACCTGTTAGTAGCGGATGACGTCACGTAATCTACGCGATCAAATCTCATCATCCGTTGAACATTTGCGAAACCTTAAATTACATTCGCCAGTGCTAATTCTTATTTTCTTTTATGTTTATTGTTTGTTTATATCCATACGCTTTATTACATAACCCATTACAGCGGCACGTTTGTTTAGCAATTTTAAAATAGAGCAATCGCGACCTAGCAAGAAAGTGTTCGTGCCGCGTCATTAATTTTTTTCATCCTCTCGTATAAATTAGCATGAAATTAATCTTATGACTAAACTTGACTTGAAATTATACCGTCTAACAAATGTAGTGTTGCTGTGTAAAAGAAAAGAGGCTTGTGGGGCTGATTTGTTTTGAGTTAGATAATTAAATATACACGTACAGAATGGTGTGTGCACATAGGATGTTTGACGCATGTAAATGTAACATCCTCATCATGTCAAAGCGTCCGAGAGTACACTGAGCATATAGCGAGAGCCCAACACATGCATAGCATGTTGGATTGTGTGGATATGCAAATTGTCAACTAATGATCGCGACTTTTCTTTTGTTTTCGACTTTCTGTATCTGTGTCAGGTTCACTGAGATACCAATATCTTAATAATTAACTTATAAATTGTAAAGTTACGATTCTCGATTGTATAAATTTTGTTTTCATTATCTCATGTGAAAATTATATTTTTTACATTCATTTAAGTATATTGTTTTTATTATAAATATAAAATTAATTGTCAAAAAATAAGTCATGTAACTAAATTATGACTTAAATTGTAAAGTAACGATTCTAGATTGTAGTTTTTTTTTCCATCATCTCATATGACAATTTTTTTACATTCATATCAAGTATATTGTTTTTTATTATACACTGAAAAACCGATATTGCACAACTTGGATCGTTTATAGACGAAACATCTAAGTTTATATTTTATTTATATGATATACATTTTAAATATAATTGAAAATATATTTTCATCCGTGTGGGATATGGGTTTCTCAGTGTTGAATAATCATATTTGTTATTCTCGTTGGGTTTAAAACAAATTCAATTTCATTTGTTTACCTCTGTTCCCTGAACAGACTTGGACCTATCGCCAACCTGGACGGTCTCATCCGGGGGCAGCCGCCAAGAATTTCTTTCTACGTTGACGCTGGCGTTCATAGCGGCCTCCTCCGCCACGGAGCCACTTCCTTGCCTATTCTTTTTCTTAAACTACTCATCGAGCCAACTTGTCCGTCCCCTCCATATCACACCTGCAAAACAACATACACAAATAATGTTATTATTTTTTGTTCACATTCATTCATTGAATGTTTGTTTGAAAATTATTTATTTGATTTCTGTCTGGCAATTCATTTGGACTACTTGATGTATTTTGTGTAGATACATATAGTCATGGTTTCTCTCATTGCAAATGCATTGTCTCGCACTCTTCTTTGTTTCATTTGGCCTCTTTTTCTGAGCATATCAGACGGCCCGATCTTTGACATATTTTATTATCAATATTGTTCAAGCTGATGAAATTGTTGAAAAAGATATTTTGATGAGCGCGCGGATGCAATGGTCAACGTGAAATATTAAATGAAAACTGTCGCGTGAGCAGAGAGCACCGGCACAAATGCGATTAAAAATAACTGGAATTGGCCGAGTTCCAATCGTGGTACATCCCTCATTTTGCAATTTCGCGTACAGTCCAGCTACTTGAGTTTGCGCGCGTCAACTTAATTAAAGCCATTGCTTGCACCGTTTTTGTCTGCCTCCATCCCGTCATCGACGTCATTCAATTTTCACACCTCAACCAAATGTTACAACCAGTTTTTAGTCTTATGATACACGTTTTATATTTATCGTATCATATATGCATTCACTCATTTATAATATCAATTTTATTACTAGTTATACTCAATTTATTTTCCAATCAAATCGGATCAGATATTTGAATTTTTCAGTTTGAGATTTTCATACTTTTGATATCATTTTATTTATAATAATTATAATAATTGAGTGAAACTTACTGATCGCAGTTTTAAAGAAAGAAAATCATTATTATATAATCGGGTGAAGTTCACTCGTAAGATAAGTAAAAGTAAAAGCCACAGTTCGAGCTAATTCTAACAGTTGAAAAAACTTTTCTCGATTTCAGTTTTAATGCAACACTTTTTTAATCAATTAATTATCAGTTGAACAAATTGTTCAACAGATCTTAGCAAAATGATCAAACAAATTTTAATTAACAAATTAGAATTAAAATATACGATCACTGAACAGGATACAACAAATTGTAGGAATAATCTATATTGAAATCAGTGGCTTGGAAGCAAAGGCAGATAATTCCTCTTGGTTCAAGTCAAATAATCAAATTTGATGCTTCATAATTGGTGTATCAATTATGAAAACCGTTCGTAATTGTATTGCTTGATTTGGTAATTTTTTATCCTAACGACTGCGAGTTTCAAAATTTTGGATTATACAATTTCATATACCAGTTATATAAATTTTCATTCATTACTTATATTTAGAAATTCATATTGTTAATTTGAATTATGAATTTGGTCCCACAATCAAATCACAAATTATGAATAATCGAGCTTGATTATTAAACTTTGACCAAAATCCAGTTTTGAATTTTAAAAAAAGTTTTCAAATCTTTTTGATGACACAATTTTATAAATATTGAATAATTTTTTTTCATTTGAACTATATTTCTGTAAATCAAATCAAACGAATTGCAAAATGGAATTACTAATTAAAGTTAACACACACAAAAATTCAAACGTCAGATCGTAAATGTTTTTGGAATTAAAAAAAAAAATCATTTTTGAAATATTTCAACATTATTTCTCCTCACAGAGTCACTGAAAATATATTTATTGGAAAATATCTAAAACCGATTTTGCCAATTAAGCTGGCGCTTCGTGGCGAATCGAATTCTCATGAATTTAGAATTTTTCATTTGTACATATCAGTGAAAATGTCTCCATTAAAATATTATTAATTATAATTTTCTAAAAATTCCATGAAATTACGCTTGTAAAAAGGGGGCTTCTGCAATTGCGCCGACATGAAAGAAAAATAGATAAGAATCCCGCGTTTAGATTACGCAGTTGCACCGAATCAAAATATATATGAGTTGCGCCGAATTGTAATATATAATATCAGTTATATATTAATAATCATACATAATCAGATCTGCTCTGAGAAAAATTTGCAGGGCTGCGAAGTCAACTCAATTGTGTGTACGAATTTTCAATGCGCACCGGGCGAACTGCGTCTGAGATACGCTTGCACTGAGTTTTTGGTAATGTTCCGAGAATTGAATCGACTTGAAATTTTCTACACTTGTAGGTCATGATCAGATCTGCTCTGAGAAAAATTGGCAAGGCTGCAAAATCGACTCAATTGTGTGTACGAATTTGATTCTGAGATCTTGATTTTGAATACAAAAATTGATTGATATTCGTTATGAATTTATCTTCGGTGCAATGGCTTATTATTTTTTTTTTATTCCGGCGCAATTGCATGGACGCAGAATTAAGCGGAACTGCACATGGATTTAGACGCAACTACATATAAAATTATCTCATCCGGCGCAATTGAGTATCACCCGTAAAAAGGATCATATATTGCCCCTACATTATTTTTAACATATCATATATTGTTCATATATTGAGAATACATTAACAATATATTGATAATATATTTTGTCCCCTCACGGAAAAATAGTATATTCTAAAATATTTTTAAAATATCCAACTTGTTTGCCGCTGAAAATATATATTTTATATATATTTTTACCTTTACTTAACCTTATACTTTCAGTAATATACTGTTAAAATATATAAAAAATATATATATTCAATTATATATTTAAGTATAGACTACATAAACGTTTCACCGAACTTTTATTATATACTTTGAACATATATTTGAAATATATGTTTCATATATAATTTTTTGCCGGAAATATATTATAACTATACCTGAACATGTATTTTTAAAATATATTCTATTCCGTGAGGGGTCAATATATGATCCTTTTTACTAGGTTTTGTTAGCGTTGGGATTTTGCTGCGATTGAAGAGATCTTGCTTACTGAAACAAGAGTGCGCGATGACGTCAGAAGGATGCATGTTGCATCGTTGAAGGGAAGAAGGAGCCGTGCGTGATGTTGTGTGGAAGGGCGGCGCGAGCGCCGCAAGCTCCTTCGAAACAAGGTCATCCACCCCATCTTGCTATCTCTCTCACTCTGCCATCCCTATATAACATTTCATTCATTCATCACGCGCTCAGCTCAGCAGCGTGTCACCTGCTCTTATGTGCAATTTTTTACGCCTTTCAATTTCATCGCTCCTAAATTATTTGCATCCAATTTTGGGGAATTTAATTTGTTGTTTCATCTGAATGTAGATGTAACGCCCACATTAGCCCTTGTATCTTTTGATTTTGTCGAGCTCAACTTTTCTTTTTACATTTTTACGAGAGCACTCATAGCACACACGTACATACACACACGTATAAGAGCTTTCACTGCACCCTCGACACGTTTAACAATCAAAAAGCTATTCGCGCGCGTCTTTTGCCCGCAACACTCAACTTATCTTGTATGACGATGATAAACTTGTTTGCAAACAAGTCTCTATCTCTTATATATCAAGCACTCAACAGTATCATACAGCAAACAATATATATTTCGTTTCTTTATTATCACATTGTTACAACTGGCGAGAAATAAAGCATCATTTTCTGTCTCCCGGTTAGGTTCATTTAATTAACTCGTTTGATTCGCCCAGGTTATTGAGTTTAAACGACGCTATATATATCAACTTGCACGGCGAATCGTATAATCCGTGATATACTTGAAACGCGCTTTTTACACAACAAATAATCTAATTTATTTTTACGTTTTGCGTTTTTCTAATTGAATTCTCGCTGTGAAAATCATTTCTTTGCTTTATAAGAATATTGAACGTTTCTTGTTGCAATTTTATTTCTACCAGGAAATTGTAACTTTGGAGTACACACGTACTGTCAGTGTATGAAGGAAAAATCTGAAATTCGGAAACAAATATATTGAAAGTAAATTTTGATGAATGTGCATTAAAAATTAATACTGGTTTAGCCATTTATTATAAATTAAAAAATCTTATATAAATTAAATTATAAATCAATATAAACAAAAATATATGCCAAAATATATTGTTAAAAAACATTTTATATGTATTTATATATTATATAAAAATATTAAATATACAAAATGAAATTGGTTTAGATTTGATAGTTTATATTTTTATGAACAAAAAAGTGATTTTTGTTGAAAACAAATTATAATCGCTTAGATACTCTTTTTTTCACTCAATTATTCATTACTCAAATCTTATATAAGCTGATTGGTAATTGTGATGCTGTCAAGGATGAGGAAATTGATTTTTACTTTCAACAGAAAACAACGTGCAAGACAAAAAGCCTCACCTATAGTTCAGAGGTCAATTTTTGTTATATATTGTTACTTATTCGATGGAATCTCAATGTTAAAATATAACTGGAATGTTTGAAATGCATGTTAAGTATGTTAAAATTCCGAGTCGGTAAAAAGTCAAATAGTTGAATTTGATGTTTCATAATTGTGCCTCAATAACAGTTATGAATTTTAATTCGTTATTTAATATTTTGGCATTTCGTAACGTCAATTTGAATTATGAATTTTAAATTTATAACAGCTAGGCTGAAAAAATTGTGAAATTAGGTGAACATTTGAATTGCTTTTCATAATCAAGTCAAAAATTATGAAACGTCAAATTGGATTATTTGATTATTAACCACCAGGAATATGTACAAATTTGTTATATTTTCGATCAACAGTCTGGTAATACGATTACGATATAAAATCGTTCACAAAACAATAATCAAATTTGAAAAATATGATATGCGTTTATTTTAGCACACATATATGTTTGATTAACTTAGGAATTCAATCGACAAAAACACGCGACTTTTAATTGCATTCCAGCGTGTTCTGTATTTTTTTAACGTACCGCGCAAAGATATTGATAGTGGGTTATTCGTTTCATGATATTAATTTAACATCAAATGTGAATAAGTGTCAAAAGAGTAGTAAATTGATAAGAGGTTTTGAATCAAGTTTGAATAGTTGGGGTTTTTCATTTAGACTCAAGATAATTATCCATTTATTTATGCATGGTTATTCATGTCCACGCATGGATAGACAGAATCAACAAATTTTCATTCGTTCAATTAAGCTGCACTTTTTGTGCAAATTGATTGGTTGTCAGCTTTCAAAATCGGAAGCCCACATTTTGGAACAACAAATTTGATCCCTTATAATAACGAATGATGATAATCTGAATCTTAAAATTTATGTCAAAATTTTCTATCTAATCGCGAAATATTGCCTCAGTCTATGTCATCTCAGTCATGGATAAAAATTTTTTTTTCAATTAAAGTAGAATCAGTAATGAAAATTAATTCATAGTTGAGTGAAAATTTAATGAAAAAAAAAATTATTCGGATTAAATCAAGTCCGGAGTGTAATCTTGACATGGATTTCTGCTTTCTTGGCAAATTATCAACTTAGTTTCCTTTTGTTTTTATGACACGAATTTCATTATCAGGCACTCTTCAGCTTGGCATTTCAATTCATTTTAATTCAACTTGATTTATTATACAAATTGGTTTGACCAGTTACAGTTGAATTAATTGGCATTTGTTTAATTCCGAATGCAATTAAACAACAAATAAAAAAAATTATTTGGAGATTTGACGGTTCAGTGGAAAATCTCAATATCAGGCGAGACACAAATAACATACAAAGACAAAAATGTGTTTGTAACTTTCAGATTTTGATTTGTCAAAAAATATCAGTTCAGTATTAGCTATGACAAACAAGTTGAACATTTTATTTTATTTTTTAATATCTATATCAGAGTTTCAATATTTATTGCCTTATGAAATTCATTTAAGTTGAATTCACTCGGTGTCAATTTTGCAAGAACCGTACTTGGCACGTCCAAAATTGCCATGCACTTGCGAAGAAAATAAACAAAGTCAAACATCGGCCTCTTCGCTTTTCCATCTTGCTAGTCTACTTTCATCACTTGCTCTTCCGCGTATGTATATAAATACGCCAGCTCTTTATTATCATTACTACTATTATTAGTATTAATATTATTATTTTCATTGCTATGATTATTATTTTATCATTACCATCATTATTATCATGATTATTCAATATCATCAAGTGTATGAATATTTTATACGAGCCGAAAGGATGAGTCAAATGAAAAATTCAATTTGCCTCTCTTGAAAAATAATCCTTTTTGTTTCATTGTGAATTCTTTTAGTGGATACTTAATAGGAGCTTCCGATTCATCGATCTTTTGGTTATCCTGGATAAGTAACCAATCTCAAAAGTGTGTTTGAATAAAAGGGACTTAAAAGTTGATCCAAATATTTTCATCCACGACTCGATCCAATCCAACATGACATTTTTAAGATTCAATTAATTAAATTTTGATTGAATTATTCTCATATTACAAAATCAGATATTACATTAGTGACTTAGACGTCAAATTTGTTAACTTCATTTTTTTTATTTTACACAATTCAATTTTTTATAAACACAACGTTTGTAAATTTTGAATTGTTTTTCATAAATCGCAAAATATCTTATTAAAGAAACAAATTTTGATAGTAATAAAAATTATATTATTAATATTATTACTAATTATATTATTATTATTATTATTATTGTGAAAAATAAACAAAATAAATATAGAAACGAATTTCCAAAAATTTAAATCATCGATTAAAAATATTAATCATAAATTAGAAAATGAGATCTCAAAATGTGATCAAAATTGAATTCTTATTTTTACTTCTAAATAAATTTAACTATTATGACACACTGATAGATTTTTATTATAAAACGACTGTACTCTCGGTCATAAAACTTTTGCTGATTGCACGTCACATTTCGGATTCATGAATGTAAACATAAACCAGAAAATCTATCCCTGATAAGATGTTGATGGACGAAACAAGTTTAAATGTTTTTGACAACTGCACTTTGTCTTGGTACGATTCGTAAACTGATGTTATCCGCACGTGTTTGATGATGAGAAAGCGCACTTTAAAAGTCAACATTGACATTCGTCAGAGGGCCTCTTAACGTGAAACGTCGATATCGCAATCGAAATCTTGATATGCAGATGCGAGCAAAGCGCAATGGACCATCATCAGCAAGTTGAAATCAAAAGGGAGTTTCAATTGAATCAGCTATTTTCGCGTTGTCTTTTTCTTCTTGTTTTTTTTTTTCTTTTTTTTTTTTTTTTTTTTGTCAATTTGACGCCGCTTCGAAGATCAATCTATTTAAAATGCGGATATAAGGGCGCTATACAGCTCTGATATGCTCTATGATGAGCAGCGACGGTAGCTTGCGCGCATCAAAGCAACTCTAATTAAGAGGTTCTTTGAAAAATATTGTCAGCAGTATATGTTTGGATAGCTCAATCACGGCCAGAGATGAATTACGCTAATGAAACGCATTTTTAAATAGATCCACAAATCAAACGACATTTTCCTTTTTCTCTTTTTTTCACTCTCCCTCGTTTATTCTAGCTCCTTTCCAAAGGCGCACCACCAGTCGACTGTAAACAACCCCGAGTGCTCATTTCAAAACTTTATATCATAAACTCTAATGGGCATGTTTAATCCAGTTTGCAAAATAAGTTATAATCATTTCGAATGATCGCTGGGGCTTTTTCAAAACTCTTAGTTTCTGCAGATCGATTTGTTTGATTCCCTGATGACTGCAAAAATCAAAGGTAAAATTTGAACGTGAAGTAGGACAAGGTTTCTTCACGTTGTTATAAACCATCGGTTACATTTTTCCTCCTGTGCTCACCTACACACTACTTATTTTTTTTCTTTTTTTTTTTCAAACGTTCTGATTGTATCTAGATTTATATATTTATTCCCCAAACAAATTTCACTTTGGTTGTAATAAATTTGAATCATTTCATTGGACACTTCTTCATACATTTCAACAACATAATGTATTTCTATCAACTATTCAACATTGAACGTGTTTAATTAACATTTCAACCATCAAGATTAACTTTATATTCACATCGACTGTTAGATTTTCATAGTCACGCCCCGACAAGTGCTGGTTCATAAAGTGACGTTTGAAATAATAAAAGGTCGAAGATGTATTTTTCAATAACAAAACACGCGTTGTGACAAGAGGAGGCCTTTGGATTGATGGTCGTAGGGGTGATAACAAATTGGCAGAGTTGAGAATGGGGAGGGAAAGAGGAATGCAAATTTTGGAAGAACAAATTGATAAACAATTTGTTTGGGTAACGAGAAAAAAGAGACTGACCTCGAGTGGTGCGTAACGCCGGTAGCCAGGCTGCTGCTGGTTATTATTGCGCAGGTTGGCGTGCCGTTGCCCGGGCGGCATGGTCGGCTGAGCCCAGCTTGAGATGACGTGCAGCAGCAGCAGATGATGATGACTCGGAGGAGGAGGAGGAGGTTGCGAGATGAGACGAGGAGCGAATGTGGTGGTGGTACGCGTTGGGAAACGATCGAGGGCTGGCTCCTCGATGAAAGATTGAGCGCACGACTAAACCGATCCAAATCTGCGAATGGCCCGGCCACTGCGCCGACACTGAAGCTACGCTGCAGCCACCGCGGCGGCCTCCTGGTGGTGTCACCCCCTCTTTTCGCTCGCTCCATCTCGCATTCACCCTCAAAATTGCGCCGTCTCGAAACTGAATCGTGATGTGCTCGCGACCCCGATCCGCCGCCGCGAGCTCTCATATCTTTTTCCTTTATTACCCTCATATTCCTAATCCCACGAAATAATCAACGCCTAAGAATAAGACGACCACTCTCCTGCCTCCTCATCTGTTCATTCTCTCATCGTTAACATGCAAATTTCATATCAATCTAATTATCATCGTCATAATTACAACATTACTTATATTTAAACATTTTTTTATTCTTTTGACTTTGATTTCTTTTTTTTTGGCATTTCAATTTTCATATAAAGCTAATCATCATCATAATTACAATGGTACTTATATTTAAACATTTATTTTTGTTCTTTTGACTTTGATTTCTTTTTGTTCTTCACCTTCTTTTCTTATTTTGATATTTCAAATTTCATATCAATCTCATCATCATCAATTAGAATAAATTACGTCATCACTTATATTTAAACATTTTCAATTATTTTCTTTTTCTCTTTTCTGTTTCTTTTTTGATTTTGTTATTTCAATTTTCATATCAATCTAATCATCATAATTACAACTTATACTTAAAATGTTGTAATTCTTTTCACTTTGATGTCTTTTTCTTTTTTTCTTTCTTTTTTTCATTTTTTATTATTAGTATTGAAAGATTTATTGGGCTTTTCATTCGGTTTCATAATAGAGAGATTACTTTTCAGTGCAAGTACTGATCTTTTTTTTTCGCTTTCTTGATCCTGTACAAAATGGGAATTTCATTAACAGAAAAAGTTGCAGCTTTTGGTTGGATTGTTTGTTGTTGATGAATAGGGCACAAGATGATGAATGCACACGTGAATGGAGGCTGCTCTCTGAAGAGAACCTTGGCGACAACTAGAATCAAAACTTGTTGAGTTGATAGCATCATTTAGAAAAAAAAAAAAAAAAAAAGAAAAAAGCCAGCTGGTAACGTCGTCGGCACCTCGCAAATATACATCAAAGCGTCAAAAGTCAAGGGCGCCGCGAAAGCAAATCAATATACCTAGCACTCTGTTTGAATCGCCGGGCGCGGGCCTGTCGCCGCTTTTCGTTTCAGATGTGATAAGCTCATCGCTGATGATTAAGATAAACGCAAAGTTTGCACTTGAAATAAATTGTGACCGTGAACTTTTTGCCTCGATTTCGCTAAGCCACGCCAATCTCTAAGAATAACATTATCATTCAAACGTTTAAACTCCGCTTTTAACACCGATCTTCGAACATTTACACTTTTTCATTCGTCATTCCGTACGTTTCATTCAAACATATCAACTTCAATTTTTTACTTCCTCTCGGTTTAATTATTAAACATTTGACACAATTCATACAGTCAAATAGCAGTTCGTTTGTTCGCTTTCGCCAGGTTTGAATAAAAGACATTTTTAAATTTGTGTACATTCATATCTGTGAAACGACAAATAAAATGAATCAAAAAGTCATACAAAAATGAATGTCACCTAATAAGACACGGACTTTTGTTTGTTATTTATAGACCACTGTCCGCAGCTCGTTCAGTTTAGTTTGAACTTTGTTCTCGCAGTTTCTTTTTGTTTGCATCAAATATAATTGATGGTAAATTTTTTATTTCTATTATGTTTGAAAATATCGTTGGAATTTGTAATCGTGAATGTTACGACCAAACAGGTGAAAATTTGAAATTGTGGCTTGGGTGTTATAGGTATACACGAAAATGGAATGAAAAACTTGTTTCAATAGCGTAGTCGTTTAAATTCAATAACTCACAAGCATGTTTCGTCGACGTCTTTAAGGCAGTTACTCATCCGAAAGTTACATTTAATAAAGTCACTTTTAGATACATCACATTTGCCTGTACACTAGCGCGCGCACATTATTTCGACTATAAACGTGTGAAGCTCACGCGATAGTGCGATATATTGCATCGCATAAGGTCTACAATTTTTGAATAAAAGAAGGTTGTAAAATTTAATTGTAATGAACGTAAATGTGAAAATTGGGGTAAGGTTCGTACGGTATATCGATACAGAAACGAGCGAGGTCTTTTTGGCACGCTATAACGTATATAAATGAGTGAGATTTATAGTGCCCGACCGAACGAACGAGCTGCTAACAAAATGTTTGGTGTAGACTCGATACAATGATTAGGAACCGAGTTGAGATTAAAGACCGAAACAGCGAGCCCAGAAGCTGTCCATTGTGAGATACAGGTGAGGCAAAACCGAATTCAGCATATGCACCTCATCGGTGTAAGTCACTTGCTCGAACAAGATATCTGCCTTGGCGAGTGCCTTTGCTAGTGACATTGCGTGCTGGTAGTGGACGTTGTCATCGCCCGTCCCATGAATCAGCATGTACTTTTTGCCACGAAATCCTTCGGCGTATCTAGTTACGTCCGCTTGCTGGTATCCCTTCAAATTGTCGTCCAACGTCGGCAAACCCATGTATCTCTCGGTGTAAATTGTATCTGCAAATACCAACGTTAGTAAACGTGTGCCATGTCATTTCAACGAATATTTCAACTCGTTTATCAATCATCAAATAATCCTTCTTAATTGTTCGGTTCGAATCAATTTAAATGAAATGATTTGCAAATTAAGTGATAGAAAACTTGAATGATGTGTCATTAAAATTATGTTTAAAAAAAAAGGTCAGTAAAATAGGGCTTCTGCAATTGCACCGACATGAAAAAAATAGATAAGAATCATGATGCGTTTAGGTTACACAGTTGCGCCGAATCAAAATATATATGAGTTGCGCCGAATTGAAATATATAATATCAGTTATATATTAATAATCATACATAATCATATCTGCTCTGAGAAAAATTTGCAGGGCTGCGAAGTCAACTCAATTGTGTGTACGAATTTTCAGTGCGCACCGGGCGAACTATACGTCTGAGATACCCTTTTCGCTTTTTGTTGGTAATGTTCCGAGGGTTGAATTGACTTGAAATTTTGTACACTGGTAGGTCATGATCAGATCTGCTCTGAGAAAAATTGGCAGGGCTGCGAAATCAGTCGATTTGTGTGTATCATCCATTGTGTGTATGAATTTGATTCTGAGATCTTGATTTTGAATACAAAAATTGATTGATATTCGTTATGAATTTATCTTCGGTGCAATGGCATATATTTTTTTATTCCGGCGCAATTGCATGGACCCAGAATGAGGCGGAACTGCACATGAATTTAGGTGCAACTACATATGAAATTATCTCATCCGGTGCAATTGAGTATCACCCAGTAAAATAGTTAGCATTTTTTGTAATTTTGCATTGTTAATCTACTTATACGAACGCGTGTGTATGAGTAATTTTTGAAAATTTTGACTTTCTAAGATGAGTTATTTAATTTAAAATGTCCATTAAAAAATACTCCAAATAAAATACTCCACTTCCAGTAGTTTCAAAAAATAATCTTCAAAATTTTCTAAATATCAATTTAGAGTTTAAAATTTTGTACTCGTGGTTAAAGTTATTATAATTAATTTAACGTAATGTTTCATAATTTTTTTTTTTGATTGTGATAACAAATTCATGAATGTTCATTCAATTACATATTTTTTCAACTTTCTATAAATTCAAAAATTAATAACTGTCTATTTTACTATCTAAATTCAAATTATTTCAAATTTCAGGGTCATTGTATTCATGAAAATATATTGATTAGTAATGTTACTGCAAAAATAAAAGAAATTCAATCTAAAAACAAATTGCTTCGTCAACCTAAACATTTATAAATCTGCATCTTTTGAATGTTAAGAATGAAATTATTTGTTTTGGATGTAATTTGGTTGATTTCACCGAAACAGATGAGTATGATGATTTAGTTTAAAAAATGATTAATAGACCATAGTATATCCACGAAGTGACTGGCGCAACAGAAATGCCACAACTAAAAACATTGTGCTTGTCATTGGCAAGAGCGAGTGCAGTTGCATAGCCACCGTAACTCCATCCCCATATTCCAGTATTATTTTGATCAATCCAAGAATAAGTATCCTGCAGCAACCTAAAATGAAAGAAAAAAGCAAAATGAAACGTTGCAATGAATGCAGCTGAAAAATCAATCATGCAAAGTTTGTTCACATCTGTCTGAAAGTACGCACTTTGTCACAGATAGCTGATCTTGGATTTCAACCGTGCCAAGAGATTTGTACACCTGGTAAAGTGAGGCGCTCCCTCTGTTGGCAGTGCCACGTCCATCGATTAGCGCACTAATTACACTTCTGTTTGACGTCAAATAAGTTTGATAATTATAGCTTGATGAATCTGTGATTATCATCGAGCCCGGTCCTGCGTAGCTACAAATCAACATCCAACATTTATTCATCTCGTCACAGTTCCCTCGGTACATCGTGCTTTACACTTACACCTTCACAATCATCGGGTACTTTTTGTTCTCGTCAAAGTCCGGCGGCAGCAACAACCTAACTTTGCACGAAAAATTATTCGCCGTCACATAAAAGTCCCTCTGTAGTGGCTGCAGACGGTGTCTAAGTTTGCTCCTCAATCGCTCGTTGCCCTCCCAGAAGTAAATCTGTCTATGATCGTTAATCGCGTCGACGATTATCACCACCGGAGGATCCGGCCCGTAGCACACCAGAGCGTAATGAGATTTATCTTTCGAAAAGTACGCCGTTGCGTACTTGCACACGTTCCCTGTTCATCACAAATCAAATCATCAATTCTACTTGAAGAGAAATGATGTTACAACATTTTTCCCATTATTTTTCATGATACAACAACGAAAATCCAAAATTTTTTCATGGTAAGTCATGAGTAACGAAATTTTGATACCACTGTCCAATATTTTTCATATGTCAAATCGAATTTGTAACATCATTTCTCTCAGTTTTATTGAGAGTTAAAAATTTTTTAGTCGTTCAATTTGTATATATGGACGCCCACATGAACGAAAATATATTGTCAATTATATTTAAGATATATATTAGTATTAAAATTATATAATAA
This sequence comes from Trissolcus basalis, assembly GCA_025266255.1. Taxonomy (NCBI): domain Eukaryota; kingdom Metazoa; phylum Arthropoda; class Insecta; order Hymenoptera; family Scelionidae; genus Trissolcus; species Trissolcus basalis. Next base: position 27,230 of record JAAMPD010000239.1, read on the forward strand.
TGTAATATAATATTATAAATATATATGTAAGTATATCATATATAAATAAAATATAAACTTACTTATATATTTATATTTATATTATATTTATATTTATATTTAGAATAGAAAGCGAGAAGATTCGTATATAAATTAAATATAATTTTGTTATACAATACATATGAAGAATATATTCAAAATATATTTTTACATATATTGCATATTGGCGTTTATATATATTGGCATGTAGTAATATAACATCCCTTAGTTTTATTGAGAGTTAAAAAATGGTTTTACTCGTTCAATTTATATATGAACGTGTTTAATGACTGACATATATTATATGCTGATATAATATATCAAGCACATATATTTATGGACGCACCTTCAGGAGTGAGTAAGTTGCAAGATAAGCAATTGGGCATTTGGCTACCATCAGCCTGAACCGAATACAAATTTTGACGTGATGGCTCCCCAGGCGCGCTCGCCAAATAATATATTCTGTCAGCGGCGTCATCGATCTTGAGAATGTGTTGCACATTGTGCGCCCCCGGGCTCAAGTCCGTCTCATTCGTGAGCGTGCCGTCCTCCAATGAGAACGCATACGAAGTCAGGTGCATGAACTTTCCACTCGCGCTGTCTACGCGCTGCGATTTTAGCATCACCAGTTCATGATTGCTTCTTTTATACACCACCGAGGGGGCGTTCAGCCACCCCGCCTCTTCCTCCAATTTCAGCACGTTGTTCGATCTGGCTTTTGTGTCGTACACCACCAACTCGGCCTTGTTCTGCAACCGGTTCATCCAAGTTGCTACCAGACTCTCGTTCGTCATCCAGCTCACACCGAAAAGAATCGGATCACTGATATCAAATCATTTGACCTGTTCGATCGTTATCAATTTGCATACTCACACGCCGACGACTTCCACTGGAGCACGCAGATTCATCACCGACGAATTTTTAGTCGCCAAATCAATCAGACCCAATTTCACCGACGGATTCTTCGTGCCCGCCTTCGGGTATTTGATTTTCACTATTGTTGGATATTGGTCCTCAATGTCACCTGGCATTCCGTAGTAACTGTAACTAACGTCTTTGACGAGACTGTCGTTGAATGTTGCAAAGGCAAGGTGGTTTCCGTCGGGTGAAAACCATAAAGCACTTTTTGCTCCCAACACTTCCTCTGAAAACGGAACAGACAAATTTATTTAAATTTGTTCGAGTCGCATTTATGATTCTGGTTCTATCAAACGTGACTTTTATTTTTGGTTTAGTTTTTTTATTAAAGTAAAATTAATTGTTTTTGATATTTCATATTAATGACCTAATTATGAAAACAATTCATCACTGTTCTGTTAAATTTTGTAAGCCTTGAGATCGCGAACGTGGAAATTCAGAATAAATAATTTGATCTTGAAATTTAAGGTAATAATAATGATTTTAAAATTTTCGCCAATTTCTAAATTAAATATCTCAGTTTAGAGATAGTCCATTTTTTTCCACATTTACCCAATGACGCGTTTGTAATAATATAATTAACATCAAAAGTAATAAAAACATCTGACTATTTTATGAAATTGCATCTTCCACCTCAATCATAAAAACTATGATTTTTCGGCATAATTGAGGCGCCAATTATGAAACATTTAGAACAATTATTTGACTCCAACCAGAGTTACCTTCATAAACCCAATCGGGTACGCCATTGTAAATGATATCGACCTGTCCATCCGATGTAAGTTGTCGGATTTTGATGGAATTGTTAACGTCCTTATACCTATGATAAATGTTATTGTCGAAAACGTAAATAAGGTCACAACCAACCGGAGACCAAACGGCCAACTGAATTTGCTTGCCACCAGCGAGCTTTTCACGTGATCTATAAACAAATTATAGATCAATAATTGTATGCCAATATTCCCGACTGTAAAGTCGCGTTGTATAATTTTCGCTCCAAAATTTACCTCTTGGCTGGATCATAAATAATGTACTTGCGCTGAACCGAATGACGAAATCCCTACAAAACATTTCGTGCTTTAAAAAGCGTATCTACACTTGAATATTTATCCAATTACTTTATCGCAAATTTGATAACATGTATTTATTTATTTAACATAAATCTCAATTTACGTTGAGGTGTGCGTTTTCGAAATGTGTTTGGTTTGGCTTTGATCTTTATTGTGAAATTCATTCAAGTGAATAATTGTATTTTATAATGAATTGCAATTTAAAAGTCGAGTGAATATTAATCAAACTTACAACAACGGTATCATAGCCAATCAAAATTAAGGAACCGTCAGCGGACAGGGAATAAGTTGTCCAATTTAAATCATCCTAAAAAAATATTTATAATAATTCACATACCGCTATGAAATTTATGATTTGAGTGAACCGTACAAAAAAGGATTCATTCAAAATTATTCAAATAAAATTAAAAGCGGTACAGTGATGAATCAACTTTTTTAGAAAAAAATTATTATAGTTTTTGATGTTTTTTAATGAATTTCATTCAACTCTGATTTTTTTTCGCTAAACAAAGTGTCCCTTCGTTTCGACATTTTATTACAAATTATTACTTAACATATAAAAAAACATAAACTTTTACTTACTTATGAACAAATAGGTTTTTGTTTCTTTGAATATAATAACTTTGAGATTAGAATTGGTTATTAATCATTTTGAAACGATCGAAAAAAATTAAGAAAGATTATTACAATTAATCAAAAATGATTAAAAATAATTGAAAATAGCTCAATTTTTTAAAATAATTTTTGATGAATCTTTTTTTTGCAGGGAAAACATGTAAAGGTAATTAATGTCTCACCAAAGTATCAAAATCAAAGTACAAACTAGACTCGAGAGTCCTTACATCGAACTTCAATATATTAGTAGTTTTGCTGTCCAAATACAAGATCTCTGTAGGTGATATCCAAGTACCATTGAAATACTTGGCATTAAATTCACCACGATATATTTCCTCCAAATGAAACGGTACTTGGGCACCGTCAAAAGCTTCGTCATCTTCGTCGCTTTTATCTACGTTAATTTGGCTACTATTCGGACGGACCAACGTCGTTGCACCGCACAGCACCACAACAATACCACTCAAAACAACCTGAAACACAAATCCTCTCTTGTACAAAATATCTATATACATATTAGTATATTTCCAGATAATGTAACATCAGCCAACCTTTCTACTGTCAAATAACAATTGTTTTATTATACACTTATCACTCAAATTCAAAAGAATAAATAGATTGGAAATAAGATTCAAGTTTGTATTGGTATATTTTTATGCTGATAATATATATCTTTCCACTTGACATACTTGAACGAAATTCTGATAAAACCGACCGTTTCAATTCGTTTGAATGAAATTAATTGAAATGTGATCATGATTGTTTCCATTCATTACATAAAAATTTATATTTTTTTGTAATTATATATGTTGTAGATAGTGTATGAATTATTTATTTTAATTATTACATAAATATAGTACGACGGAGCGTAGTGTATAATATCTCATTTAGTACACCTATATATTCGTGCGTGCTCTTAGATTTTGTGTCTAATCGAAATTAGTTATAATGAATTGTTCAATATACAACAGGTAATCGCCAACTTTGACTAGAGTCAAATTTATGCAAATTAATAGGAAAGTTGAAAGAAAAGTTCAAAGGAAAATGACTGAAAATGAGAGAACGAAAGTAATTGGGGAAAAAATAATTACCGTTAAAATAAACGAATTCATATTCCCCGATCTCATATGTGACACACCGAAAACTGCACGAAACGACTAATAGCTATACTTATTTTCCAGCAATACAGAGGAGTCTACTCTCCCACCTCTCACACATATATCAGGGACATCCCTGCAAGCTTTCATCTCACCACACGATCCGACTCGCGATAATTCCATCGTATTCAATAGATAAGATTTTCAGCGGGACTCAATGAAACGCGAATTATTCGCGTTTGACTTGACGGTGCAACACCTTCCCTTTTTTTCCTTCGCTGTAATAATTCTGGATAAACAAATGAAAACGAAACCTATAATGAAATGATTTTTCTTGGACTGTTGGACGGTGAGATGATTTTTGGGTGACATTTGATAAATCGCGACCGTGAATAGACTGCCGATCAAATTGACCATGAGTGATTCCCCCTGATGTCAGTTTGCACACAGACAATTGACAGCAATCTGCAACGCAACCTGATCAAATATAATTTCCTCGATAACCGTCACTTCAAATACCTATCTATATTCCAAAACTGATAGAGAGTACTTATACACCCCGGCATCTTTAAACGATTGTCAAATTAGACATTAGACGAAACTCCAACTATAATACAATCTCTTACAATCAATTTCGTAATGTGGTTAATGTAAAATAATCCACTTTGATGTTTCATAATTGGTGGCTCAATTATGGAAACCATTTGAGTTATTACTGGTTTGCTCAGTTTCGTAATTTTTTATTCTAACGATTGCGAATTTGGAAATGCATAATTGAGGTTTGGATTATAAAATTTCAAGTATCAGTTATAAATTGTCATTAACTATTTAAATTATAAAGCCATAAACTTTGATTTCAAACGGGTTATTATTATAATTAAATAAACTAAAAATATTTCAAATGAAAAATGTAACAGAAAATAATTTGGAATTGATTAAGATGGTGAAATTTTGTTATTTCATTTATTGTTCTTTCATATAGCATTTTATACACAAAAATTAGTCATTGACTTGTTCATCAAATTGCAGAATGTACATATATTGTATTTCGTTGTTCACAATAATGCTCTTCTTATGGTATTACAACAAAATGGAAGTAGATTTGTAAAAAAAAACATATCGATGAGATTCATTTCAAGTTTCAGAAATATATATATCAACAAACTATAGGTACACTACGATATTATATATATGCTTAAAAATTAAGTGGACGGCAATCGTGTTTCATTTAATAATATTCAAAAACAATTTAAAATTGTCAACCCGTTAAAAATGTATATGATAAAAATATAAACATTTGATTTGTTTGTTAAATCAAACGTCATAACGAGTTTATATCGAACTTAAAAAAGCAACAAATCTTTTGTTTTAACAGAAAGAAATAAAATACTGAGTTGACGATTTAGCGTACATCTAAACTAGTTATTGATGTATTGCTGGTAACGTTCAAATTCAACGTTAAACGGATCCCGTTAGTAAATCCAGTTCACTGGGACCCATTGGTGTTTCGTGGCTAACGATTCCAAGGCTGCAATCACTTGTCTGAAGGTTTCATCAAAATCTTCGTTCACAATCACTAAGTCAATGTACTTTTCGTAAGCTCTCTGTAACGCTGCTGATTCTTCCAGTGTTGATCTCAGATCATCCTCCTAAATCCAACCGTAAACAATTTTTCTATTATTAATCAATACCAAAACCAATTACATTAGTCAATCAATTTTGTAAGTAAGCACTTTGCAGCAATATTAAGTGCGCTATAGAATTTAATTTGATTTCGAAATGTTAGTCGGTAATCAACCATTTTTGATACTTTTCTCATACATAATCGATTCGGCTATTAACAGTTTAAAAAATTCTATCATATGCAAACACAAATTTATGCGATTCTGTTTATGCGTGAAAGGTCTCTTTAAGCGACGAAATATTAAATTTCAGATTAAATACAAATTTTAATGAAAAGCCACCATGCACTGGAATTTTCATTTGACACTGTTCCACAAATTACCATTCATCATTGAATAGATACAAAAGTAGAGACAAATATTAATCATGTAATGTTATTGATAATTACTATACAATATTACCAAGTGCAATTTCAGTTACAAATATAAGCATGCGGTGTACTAAAAAAAGAAAACAATATAAAAATCTCGCAGACATTTTTCATGCATATTGATTAATTCGCTGTTATATGACACAGTACATTATTGCACATAAAATATAAATTGTGCAGAAAATAGAGATTTTGTGTCGATGAATTAGTCACTAGAACCAATGTGTATCAATTATTTGGAATGTTCGATGTACAAACCTCATAGAGTGATGCGAGTGATTCCAATGTCCTGGCACGTCTCGAGCTATATCTTATGGAGCTCTGGCGGTCAAACTAATAAAGCCAACATCAAATTTAACAAAAATTAACAATGCAACTATAAAACATAAAATGACGAATGAATTAAAAAAAACAACTAACATACATCAGGATGCTCATAGCCATGGATAAATAACAATTTGTAACATTCATAATACAAGAGTATATAATAAGAACCAACAACTACTCATCTACATATTTCGTAAATGAGTAAAGTGTACATGGAGGAGCGATTTGTAAAACTTAACTTTTGATTGGCCTAACACCTAATAACGATGACACAAATTCAATAATTCCAAACTTGAACAGGCAGACATCGGGCAAGAAAGTTATTAATTACTTTCCCGAATTTGTGTCATTATCATTTGTGCATTTAATTTTCAATTTAACTATACGGCAACTTGATTATTATATAAATGGACTGAAACAACTTTAAATATAATAAATAAAATAATCAATCGAGCAAAAACAAACTAGTACTAATAGTAATAGTAGTAATATAATAATAACAATAATAATATTAATAAAAATAATAAAACAGAAGTGGCAAAATTACCGTCAAGTTTCGACTGCTGGCGCCCGTTGACCTGCCAAGATCGTAAAGCATTTTGAGTTGTTCCATTCCAGGGGCGGCAATAAAAATGACGTAGGGCTTGAACTCGGTGCTGTTGTGTAAAATTTTGAGCGCCGCGGGGCTGCAATCCAAGACACACATCTTGCCAGCTCGTATTAATTCTCGTACCGAATCGAGCTTAGTGCCATAAAGATGATCGTTGTGCTCTCCGTGTTCGAGATAGCGGTGTTCTCGAATGTCGTTTTCCATTGATTCTCTGTCAGTGAACCAATAACTCTTACCATTTTCTTCTAATACACGCGGCGGTCGCGATGTATCTGCAAAAACATCAATCGATCAATCACTCAATCAATCAATCAATCAATCAATCAATCAAAAGTTGACATGACATAAAAATAGTTGCTTAACATACAGGGAATAATAGTAGCAAATATTTCCGGGTCGCTGTTGATCAAACGATTTTTCAACGTCCTCCTGCCAACACCTCTCGGTCCAACCAAAGCCAGAGTTTTGCGTTCAAACGGAGGCATCCTAGCAACCTCTTCGTAAAGCAGCAACTCAGCACCATCAAATTCCCCATCAGATTTGAGCTGATACATTTTTCGTTTCTTCTTCTTAGAAATTCTCGTGCCACAAATGCTAATTTTGTGGACGAAGTCTGCTTCCGGTGGTACAAACGCCTTCCTCCTTTCCTCGAGCTCGAGCGATGGAATGAGACCCGGAGGTCCCACTCTGGTTTCGCTTTCGACTCGTCGTGCCTGCCACCAGTTGGGATCCGCCTGATCGATGATTTGTAGAATATCGCCCTTCTGAAATGCCAAGCCGATCTCTTTGCACGGAACGAGCGTGTCTTCCATCGGATCGTAATCGAAAAGTGCTCGCATGTAACACTGTAATTGAATCAATCAATCAATCAGTCAATCAATCATAGTAATGACATACCAACTAAACTGTCATAAACAACAATTACCGTTGATTTTAATAGCTTATTGTCGTCCGATGAAATTCCGGTTACAACTTTTAACGTAACATTTTCCTTTGCATCCTGTATGGCCTGTTGAAGTTCGTCAGGGGTGTGTACATCTTTTCCGTTAACTTGCAGAATAACTTCGCCGGCTTTTATCAGGCCCTTTTTTGCTGCTGTACTTCCGGCCAGAATTCGTGCAACCATTAAGTTTCCTGACTCGTCGACCTGGACTGTCAGTCCCTGAAATCCATCAATATATCATTATTCATCATTCCTATAAATACCCATTTTCCTACACTGAGAAACCGGATTCATACAAATTCTATCTTGTGCAAGATAATATCTGTGGATTCCGGTAAAAACCAGACATGTACCATTTCAATTAATTCATTTTCCGTCTCTTATTATTTGCAACGTGAAAAAAATGATTACACGAAATTTGGCGTTTGTGAAAATGACAATAAAAACTAATTTCAACAAAGACCCATGAAAACTTTAAACTATTCAAAGTGGAAATTTTGAAAACTACTAATCTGATAGTTATTACCAGAAACTTTAAATATGTACATAATCATAACGATGTACATCGTACTTTCTTTACAATTTCTTTTTTTAGATTTTGCGAATAAGTAACTCGTACGATGTACGTTGACAGAATTTTAAAATTCGATTTCTCTGTGACACATATAATCATAATGAAATTGTTTAATACCAGAGGTTCATCGGGTTTTCGTGTTAGTGCGACGATTCGCTGAGTTTGAGCTCTTTCGTCGCTTGGCATGTTGGCAAACGATAATTTGATGCGACTTTTGATAACTTCGTCGTGGCTCTTAAACAGTGCTTGTAGATGCGTGCTTTCTAGCAAATCAAGAAGCTCTCGCGCTCCAAGCGTGTCTGAAGACGAGAGTACTTGGATTACGTCACGGACGATGTCGCACAAACATGTGCACACTGGCTCCACCGACACTCGAGGTGTCTCCAAACGTTCCTGCACCTGCAACAAACAAATCATCACACCCACATTATTCTCCCTTTTCTTTTCCATTTTTCTTTTATTTTTGTTATTTCGAAATTTCATTGTTCAACATCAGCAAATCATCATCGACTTTACATTGCGCAACAAAACAAAAGATCACACCGCATTCCTTCCGTCGTTTCCGCTCGCTCTGCTCGGTTCAGGTATTTTAATAAATCCAAATATATCAAGGTCGCTTTCTTTCGTTCGTTTTCATTCTTTCAGTCTTGTGCAATGGGATTGATGATGTTATATCATTGAGCACAATTCAATTACACAAATTATTCATTTATAACAATCGTTACAATGATCTTATTACGCGACAAATTGAACAATTATGACTCATTATCACACAGTCACCGATCCAAATGTTTTAAACATTTGACTGAATAACAAAACCAAATCAATTTTTGAATTTTCAAAATTTATCTCAATCCATAAATGTAAGATCTAATTAATAATATAATATGCTATTAGACTTAACAATCGTGTGTTTAATTATCGAGATTGAGGCGCCCTGAGTTGACCTCAATTGGTTCAAATAACGTCTCAGCATCTCATTTCGGTGTTAATTATCAGTAAACAAAACCGAAAGGTATCCCACACGGACAAAAATATATTTTCAATAATATGAAAATATAATTATATAAATTATAATGTAAACTTATGTATTTCGTATATAAAATATATAATAATTTATATACGAAAAATTTTTTTTTTCAATATAAACCAGCAGGATCTTATAAAAATTAAATATAAATTATTTATATAATATTTATACAAAATATATTAAAAACATAGATTTGCATATATTTGAACATATATTTTTGTCGATGTGAGCATATATATAATTTCTCACACGGACGAAAATATATTTTCTATTATATTTCAAATATATATCATATAAATAAAATATAAACTTATATAATCCATATATAAAAGCGTTTATATTTTAAATATAAAGCTGCAAGATCTCATATAAATTAAATAGAATTTTTTTTTATTATATCAAAAATATATAAAAAAAATATTTTTTGACCAGTGGGGGATAATTGATATGAATTCACGATTAATAAAAACTGAATAAAAACTCGGCCATCAACCGACTTATCCTTCATTTTTTCATCCAAACAAAACAACAGCTCAAGCATACCTACATATTTTAGATTTTCTTGAGCATCGTACAGAAAAAAGTACACACTTTCACGTTCAGCCTTATTCCGCCGCTGGATTCATTCGACCAAGTTGAAAATGTGTATTATGATTTGCAAACGAAAAGACATAATAGAAATGACAAAAATAATAATGCGAAATCGGAATGACAGATGGATGTGGCATGTAAATTGCAAGGCCTGGATGTTTGTGTGTGTGGGTGTGTTTGTGTGTGTGTGTATGTGTGATGGCGTGATGATAGACGCGCCCAAAGAAGCAATTCTCACCTGAAGAATGCGGCGCGATGATGTGAAGCGTAAGCAAGGCTATTCCGCTTTAGTTTACAATGGATTTATGCGAATCTGCGCGATATTGATCGCCCTAAAGGACGCGACTCGCTTGGCGGTAGTGTCGAATCAACTAACTGCCGCGCCTATGAGTTTCCCCTTTTGACGTAGGCAGCACCACACAGACTCGCTGATGTTCTCCTCGCGCTCACGTTCACTCAACCGCTCTGAACAGGTGGAAGGGGAAGGGAGGGGGGAATCATCATCATCATTTCAAACTTTGTATTATGTATCATTTTTTGTTCTCACCGACCGTTAACACATATTCACATCAAGCTCGAAGAAAAACACACATGAAAACCTTACATGAACGTAGGGATAATTATTTATTCATTTTATATATACACTTTACTTCACGTTAGCTCACTCTTATTTCTACCTCTTTCAAAAGTATCAAATCATTTCTTCTTCAATATACGTTATATTATATTTTATTATATATTAATATATAATCATAATAAAAATAATATAATAATAATTATAATGATAATAACATATAATTTTATATGATTATATGGATTCATATATAATATTCATATTATATTATTATTTATTTACATATAATATTACATCTCATAATGTATAAAAATGTAAAAATTATATGTATATAATAATCATATATAAATTATATATTATATGATATATAATTATATATGTAAAATCTTTGTATGAATATAATAAATAGAATACATTTTATTATAAAAAAAATTTCAAAAAAAAATTCCTAAAAAAAAACGTTCGTTCAAGTACCATGACGCATTTTGACTTTCATTGCTAAAGGTGTACGTAAGATATTAGTCGTGTGATATTGAATGTGGGCTTGGCTACTCGTACATGATTTAGCATGTCGTATAATATCAAACATAAAACAACAATCAAATTTGATTGTTGTTCCTTCTGATTGAACTGACCTTGACAAGCGACTTTACAACAGGACTATCAAGCAGGCCTTTGAGGAAAAGTAAATCCGTGTCATGTGCATCAACCTGACCAAGTCCCTCGATGTTATCTCTCACATGCTTGAAAGCAGCTGCAACAATCAGAATCAAACTTAATGTAAAGGAAAAAATATCAAGTTGGTACCAATGTCAATAATTTTCACCACTCATTTGTTTCAATTTACATTTGTTAACATGTACGTTTTGTGACTAACAAAAGATTCAGACAAACATGTAACAGTTGGACAAAATGAAAATAATTGTTTGGGTATACTTTTTGTATCGAAATATAAATGCCGCAAGTGTGTCGCCGGCAGTTGTTGGAAAACAATTATAAATTCCTTATTACATTCTGGTTAATTTGTGTCTTGTAAATTGAATGCAAATTTGCATATCTGATGTGGTACGTTGACCTGATTTTGCCGGCCGATCGTTATGTGTAATGCAAATTATTTGACCTAAACTCAATTAACGAACAATACTAATTTATTGTTCAGAAACAAGGGTCGAATTGTAGCTGAGTTAATTGAATTATTTTTTTAGTTCTCTGAATGTCTGTGAGATATTACCGTTATCAAAATGATTTGTCTTGGAGCTGTCAATGGCATCGGTACTGGCTAACAAGCGGCGCACGTCAGTCTTTTCTTTTCGACCGAAGCGTACCATTTTTGAACCGACGATGTTTGTATGACAAACCACGTCATCTCGTGTCTATTACAACCATTTCATAATACTTGATTAACGTTAATAATAATTAAACTGGACGGTGCGTTTAATTGTCTTCCATCACCTGCAAGCTGCTCAATTCAAACCCAACTGACGGGGTAACCGCAAACTCAAACACTCAAACTCACGTCGACCGCACGCTCTCCCTTTCTACTTGCACTTAAATCTACTTTTGCCGCCACGACTTCGCTTTTCGCGCGCTAGTGCCCCATACAGACGCGTCTCCCCCTCTCCTGTCCGCTATATTACATAATAACACATTTTTATAACTTGCAAATAATAAATACAATAAAAAAATTAAAAAGCACAAATAAAATGACAAAAAATAAAAAACAACCCCGTATTGCTAGATATTTTTGTTACTACTAAATAGATCAAAAAGAACATTCAAGTTGATGAATCTGGTTTTTATTTTATACTTACAAGTCAAAGTTATAAAAAAATATGAGTTTTTGATTTAATATTAAACTAAAAAGACCGGATGTGGTTTTGCAAAATTTTTCAAAACCATCAAATTTCATTTACTATAAAATAATATAACTTTTGTAACAAAAAAGTTATACATTTTTAATTTGAGTACAATGAAACTTTATAAAAAGGATTAATTACTTTTTTATGTTATATAAATGTGTTATGACAGTATATAATGTTTTGTTTTGGTTGTGGAACAAAAATGTTCTATTGGTATTATGGATTTAAACCCACACGGACAAAAATATATTTTCAACTATATTTTAAATATATATTATATTATGAATAAAATATAAACTTATATATTTCGTATATAATATACTTTTATATAACTATATATATATTAACTGTTTATATTTTGAATATAAAGCAGCAAGATCTTATATAAATTAGATATCAATTTTTTAAATATAATATATATGACAGATATATTAAAAAAATATTTTTTGCATATATTTTGACTTATATTTTTGTCTTTGTGGGACTTACCGGAATACGAAACGTCCGAATTTGTTTTGCGATGGACTAACGAAGACAGACCGAGCACGGTCCAGCTACGATGTTTATCCTTCATTTGAATGTTCATAAGACACTTTCGTCGGAAAACTCGATTACTTTTTATGCACACATGTTATGCAAAAGTTGATGACGCCTCTCTTCTCAAAGGACTTTTGCCATTTGACTTTGACAAATTTTGTTCCTTCGTATTCACCATGGAAACAAATGAAGCGCGCTCAAGTCTAATGCAAGGTCGCTAAAAAATTCAGTCGATCGCAAATTGCAACTACCGCCGCAAGAGTTGCAATTTTGTAAATGTCTATATCAATGTTAGCTTGCATTGAGCTTCTTCAATAATCTAGTAACGTGCGTATACATGTGTATATAATACGAATGTATATATACGCGATTGTATATAATACTTTACTACGCGATACGGCTTTACGTTGCCCTTTTGTGATCGATTTACCTTGTCTGTGCACGATCCAACAGACAAAATAATACCTCCGTGTTTACCTGCAATGTTACCTTGTAGGAAAATCAATATCAATCAAAACTACATCTCGTGGGCGTGTATATGGAGAATATTTTACAATGGCAAGCCAAAAGTTAGATTTGGCCAAAAATTAGATTTAGACGACATATTTTATTTGTGATTTTTTTATATATCAAATTTCATGTATTGATGAAAGAGTTGAAAGTTATAATTTTTTAAGAGAAAGTAAAACAATGATTTTTGTTTAAATTGATTGAATAACTAGAATAAGATTTTGTACAATTATTATTACGTTTTTATTGAATGTTTTATTGTGGTTTGCAATAATGTGAACTAGTAATTTTTCTCACTAACTGATAAGTTTTTATTTTACCTAATTTGTAAACTAAACAAATTTTTGAATGTAATTTATAGTCTGTGAATTTAATATTGTCTGAACTTTTTCTATCTTTTTCTATCTTTTTTCTGCTTCATCTCAATGGTAAAGATGGAAAAAGACGAGAGATACTGAAATTTTTTAAAAACTTGCACTATCAACAAAATGATAATTTTTTGCCAAAGATATAGTAAACTGAATTTGTGAAATCTTAGTTTTAAAAAACTATATTCCAATCATAATAAATTTTTAAAGTTGTATCATTGTTTAAGTAACATGTATCATTGTTATGAAATGAAAAAATAAACAAAAAATAAATATTACATAAAAAAAACTGTATACAAATTCCATAATTCTTATAAATTTGTATTAAAAATGTATAAAAATAAATAAAAAATGAAAAATAAAACGGGGAACTTGACGTCGATCCGCGCGCCATCTATCTCACTAAATTTGTTACAAGTGTTCCTAAAACCCACAAAAACAAAGAGAGCACTAGTCGGGTATCGAGCGTTCTCTCTCTGTTTGAGTTGTTTTCGTGTTGCACATGCTGTACCGACCTCTACGAGTTCTTTTATCGAAAATCGTCTTTCACGGATAGATCCAAACGAAAGGTAAATGACAAATTTAGAATAATATCTCTTGCAAAATACGACAAATTCGTACAAATAACTGTTGTCAAATAACAATCGGCCATGCGGTAACAATTTTCGCGGCTTTTGAATTGGCTCGTACATCTATTTGGCAGTGGTTGGACACGGCACGTGTTTGTTTCAATGGTTATGTTTTTGGCATCATAAAAGGGTCAATCGGTCATAACCGATCAAAAACAAAAACAAAAACCTTCTCAATTTTCTACCAAATTTCAGAAATTTCAGTTCAAACATTGTTGAAAGTTTAACGAACGAGGGTCGCGTAAACAGCTTGACGGAAACATAACCTAGAAACTGTGTGTAACTGTCGGCGTGTAAGAAAAAGTGGTACGATGTTGCGAATGGTTTAATAATTGTCGAACATTGTTTTTGCAGACAGCCAACCATGATGGAAGTGGAAAAGTATGACGATTCGCAAACGATGCAGATGCCCTCGGCCGAGCTTCCGGACATCAAACTGTTCGGCAGGTGGAACTGCGAGGATGTTCAGGTGAACGACATGTCCCTGCAGGATTACATTGCCGTCAAAGAGAAGAATGCAAAATACGTGCCCCACTCTGCTGGACGATACGCAGCAAAACGATTCAGGAAGGCACAATGCCCGATCGTTGAGCGATTGACCAATTCTCTTATGATGCACGGTCGCAACAATGGCAAAAAATTGATGGCCGTCAGAATAGTGAAGCATGCGTTCGAAATCATCCATTTGCTCACTGGTGACAATCCTCTCCAGGTAAATAAACAAAGAAAATAACTTACAAGGCTATAAATGTTTGTGTTTGTGGTATTGTCATATTGATGAATGATTTTTGCACAGGTTCTTGTGACTGCTATCATAAACAGTGGACCACGTGAAGACTCGACGCGTATCGGAAGAGCCGGTACTGTCAGACGTCAAGCCGTTGACGTATCTCCTCTGAGAAGAGTGAACCAAGCGATCTGGTTGCTCTGCACCGGAGCTCGCGATGCTGCTTTCCGCAACATCAAATCTATTGCTGAATGCTTGGCCGACGAACTCATCAACGCCGCCAAAGGATCATCAAATTCTTACGCTATCAAGAAGAAAGATGAACTTGAACGTGTTGCCAAGTCTAACCGTTAAACAACATCAATAATAAACTATTATTTTACACTTGTACTCAATCTTGTCTTTTATTTTGTTTCCACCCAGTTTGGCTTTTTATCTCAACTATTTTGAATTGAAATTTTACAAATTTTTTCGGTTATTAAATTTGAGAATTTAAATATCTATATTGTCGTGATTTTAAATTTTAGTCCTATGTGATACACGACAACTGTGCATGCGCGCGAGTCGACACTCACACGCAGCATCACAGTCAACAGTTTTTCATTATTCACGGTTGTCATATTATTTATATCTGTCATTTAATAGGTAGTTTAAGTTTAAAATGAATATCACTGAGAGAATAAGACAAGTGGACGCATATCCAAAAACCCTTGAGGATTTTCGTGTCAAAACATGCGGCGGTGCAATAGGTTAATATTTCAACAATTGTTTTATAATTGAAACATTCAATGTTTTTATTTAACTCTTCATACTCTTTGCTAGTCAAAAACTTTTACTTTTTGTTCCGTTTTATTGTTCACTTATCAGATCATTGTTATACATAGTCAAGTCAGACAAATGAAAACAAATCTAACCTTAAATCAACAATGTATTTGTTGTTATTAATATTTATAAATAGTAAACATCTTAGCTAGTTTAAAATCCTACAAAAGATTAAAAAACTTTCGACATAACATTAGTTTTTTTTCTTTTCAAAATTTTTAAATGTCAAATTTATTAAAACTTGGGAAAATATTAAGAGAATTTAGGTTCTACTACTAAAACTAATTTATGAATGAACCCAAATCGGGTTGGGTTATTAAGATATTGGTAATTAAACAAAATTTCTATTGAATTTTTTTATTTTTGCAATTTTTTCGTTTAAAATTTATTTCATTAATTTTTGTTTTCCAAAATACTTTAGTGTCTCTACATTTGAATGAGATTCTTTCATGTTATGAAAAATAATAATGTTCATGATTCAATATTTCACATTTACATGAAAAATTATTATAATTTCAAATTACTGTATGAAGTATGATTAAATTACAATGATTTTTCGTCATTTACAATAATTTGAAATGTGAAATTTTAAATTAGTCAAAAAATATCTCCATTTTCTGAATAATTTTTTTTAAAATACTGAAAAATCAATTATGAAATCAATTTTTTTACTTATCGATAACAATACTTTAAATACAATCACAGATTCGATAAAACAAAAATGCATCGTTTGAAAAGACTGGATGTTCTTATACATAATAAAGTTCAAACTTGAATGCAAATTATTCTACATGAATTCTTCTTTAATCATTACTTTTCAATGGAAGAAAAAAAAACAATTGCAATTGATCATTATCGATATGCAAATGCATTGTCATGTCGCTTTTTTACTTTTCAATCGATGTACTTGCAATTTCATTTCACAAGCAATGATTGATGACATACGTAATATCCCAATTGGTTTTCTACATTACAGTGACAATTATAAGTTCTATTATTATATTGATTCTATTCATATCAGAATTGAATGATTACTTTACTCCAAGCTTGAATGAAGAATTGTTCGTTGATACGTCCAGGAGTTCTAAGTTAAGGATAAATTTGGACATTGTTGTCTCACAAGTGTCTTGCGATTGTAAGTATACTCAACACTCAACAAGTTTTCTATATATAAAATTATACATTTTATAATTTTTCTTTGACATCAAATTGTTTATATTTTCTTTTATTGTTTGTCATTTCAGTGTTATCGCTAGATGCGATGGATACGACTGGTGAGCAGCATCTACAAATTGAACACAATATTTATAAAAGACGATTAGACTTGACGGGGAAGCCTATCCAAGAACCTCAAAAAACTGGTACGTAATAATAACGATAACAATACAAACAATAACAGCAACAATAAAAAGAATCTTTCATTTTTCTATAATTTTTATAGACATTGCAACAACGAAAAAGTCTGCAGAGTCTTCACAAAAGGTAAACAATTGGTAACACAAAAATAAATTAGTTTCCAGAAAGATATAATCAGAGACAAATGAAATTTTAGAGTGTAGAACAGAGTGTAGAAACGACAACGTCGGCTTGTGGATCGTGTTATGGTGCAGAAGACAAGGAAATGAATATCATGTAAGTTGATTTAAATGACAAATCAATAAATAAGTGATTGTAATGTTTGTAAGTTGCTTTATAATTTGAAATAAATTATTTTTGCAGATGTTGTAACACTTGCGCTGAGGTGAAGGAGGCTTACAGTTTAAAACGGTGGGCCTTACCACAGCCTATGAATTTCAAACAGTGTGAAAACGAGATTTCTCAAGTTCGCAACGAAAACGCTTTCAACGAAGGCTGTCAGATTTACGGCTACATGGAGGTCAGCCGAGTTGGAGGAAGCTTCCACATTGCTCCTGGTAGCAGTTTTTCCATGAGCCACGTTCATGGTGACCCACACATCAATTAATAAAATATACACTCAGCACAAAAATTTGAGGGCAGTTCAAAATTTTTAGACTCTTTCTATACAACTTCGAAAAATAAAATAAAAAATAAAATAGAACATTTGAAAAAGTTCAAAATTACAATTAAACAAGTGTAATATTTTTAATATATTTTATCAAAATTATAAGTCAAAATTGAGAATCAACAAATTTTAGGATGCCTTAAAATTCTTGTGTCGAGTCTGTAATTCTCGAGGTTCTCTTTGGTGGCAGATTTATGACGAAATGATTTCATTTTTAGTTCACAATGTACAGCCTTATTCAGCGAATAGTTTCAATTTAACACACACAATTAGACACCTGAGTTTTGGAGTGAAAATTCCTGGCAAAACAAATCCCATTGATAACACATTTGTCGTCGCGCCGGAAGGTAAGTTTGACATAACAACCGTCACGTTAATTTCATTTTATATTATATTATAAAAACTGCATAACACGTATTTATGTCCTCTGTAATTACATTCATTTGCCTAAGAATTTACATGATTCTGCTAACATCTGATTCCGGTTCCGATTGCCATGAATGTTCCAAAAGTTCCGCCTCCTTGTATCATTACTTTTCCAACACTGTTTACTAATTCTCTTCCCCTCATTCCGTGCCTGCATTCAAACAGAGATAATTAATAAAAAATAGTTACAACTTTCAGTCATGATTATTTTTCTAATAAATTTTTTTTTTTTGTTTTGTGCTTTTTTTTCACTCAGACCTGAGTGCAGAAAATCCTCCAAAAAGTGCTCCTGACGCCATGCCCACGCAACAACCAATCATAAATCCCATTTTCATTCTGTCCCAACAACTTGGATTGTGAGTTTGTTGATAAGCTCCTGGAACTACTGGCATTTTGTCTAAATTCCTAAAAAATATCAAATTCATTAATTAGCTATGTTACACCAAGTCAAATGATTTGTTAGATTTCATAATAGTTTCTATTTCATTATCACAATGAACAACAAAATTAGTGATAATCAAAATGTGTATATTATGACACATAAAAAATAGACGAGAACGATAAAAAATTGTCCATTATATAGAACTGGTTGTTTCTCTCATCAGATCACGAAATAACCACTTAGCTTTTCATCATGATTTTATTGTCATTGTTTAAAGAAAGAAATGAAAATGTCACAAAATCGAGTCATTACTCACGTATGTTGTTTTAATTTCGAAGTTTGGTTACTTGTTTTATTTGAATTTGACTCTTTTACTGGCACGTTTCGAGACACAAATATTGCCGGAATTAGTAGAGCGCCATATTGATTTGTATTTTCTAGTAGGATGTGTCGGGGCGCGGGCGGTCAAGTTAGGTTAGGTTAGGAACATTCAAACAACAACTTGGTGCACTTTTGAATTGGGGGTTTTTTTATTAATAATCATGGCACGATGATGGAGAATGATAAATTGATGAAATTTTTATTGTTGCAGGAGCGATGATGTTTCACAATTACATTAAAATCGTACCAACAACGTACGTTCGCGCGGACGGAACTTTTTTGCAAACAAATCAGTTCTCAGTGACGAGGCATCAGCGACAAGTGAAAATGTTCGCCGGGGACACGAAGATGTCCGGCATTTTTTTCAGCTATGAACTGAGTCCTCTGATGGTGAAGTACACCGAGAAGGTAAAATCGTTTGGCCATTTTGCGACCAATGTTTGTGCCATTGTTGGCGGTGTTTTTACCGTCGCAGGACTCGTTGACTCGTTCCTCTACCACTCGCTTCGAGCCATACAAAAGAAAATAGAGCTGGGCAAATTTAGCTAAACACAATTACACACTCGAGAGCTAAAATTTTTTGTAAAAAAATCCTGCGCTTTATTTATTGCTTTTCAATAAATCGACTTGTGTAAAAGAATTTGTACAGTAACAATATTTAGATACATGTGTGTGTATATATACATTTTTATATATTCTTTCTATGTATAAACAAATTTAAAATTACTCGCGTTGTCAATGTTACTTTTTTCCTCGATGACAATTGTTTGAGTCTGGGCGACAACGTCAGTAATAACAAATTCTTGTAAAACGTGGAGCAACTTTCCGTAGGCGATGCAAAATCACATTGCATGTGACAATCAAATTAGTTATGATACAAAGAAGATTGTATTTATAAATAATGTCGGTTTCTTTTTTCGGAGCAGCAATTATATTGACTTTAAGAACATGTTGTATGTATCTATTGACGTTTTGGCTACGTTCGTGCAAAAGTCTACGTCGTTTCCTTCGACCAATGCCTTCAGTGACACGTAATTGGGCTTCGTGGGATCGTACTGGGCTCTGTTCAATTCAACCAGGAACAAATGACGACCTTCAACTCTTCTTTTTCGGTGCAACAAAATGTCCGGCTGATTTGCGATCAAATCGTGCGGAATTTTCATAGTATTGTGTACATAATCGAAGCACGCAACAATTCTTTTGCGATCTGTAAAACAAAACGAGCAAATTGATAACGATAATAGATTAGATAAAAATCAAAATAAAAAAAAGTTATAAACTTACGATTCATCCACAGTACAGGACGACTCAGCAAAATACTTCTCATCTGATTGACATCAAAGCCCATTTCTTCCTTGACAGCAAACGTATTCTCTCTGATGACTTTCATGTTGTACGTAATCAGTTCCGGCGATTTGACAGCGAGGTTTCTCACGTGCGCTCCTTTCATTTGGAATTCATACTGAAAATAGCCAAGCCTCTCGTCGATTTTTCTCGTGTTGAACATGAGCCAAATGGGATTGACTGTGACAATTCGCGCAATGTTGTCTCGGTTGAAGGCGTGCGCTCTGAGGTAACGAATCCTGGTTCTGAGATCTTCTAGGTCTTCGGCCAGGAGTTTCGGACTTTTTGTGATGATTCGGCCGAACTCGGCCGGGTCGACGTTGCAGTCATTGAGGAACTGGATGTACGGCTTCACGTCCTTATCGAAATCTAAACTCATTAGAAATTTGACATTGGCCGGCACTCGTTCGATCTTGTAAAAGTCGACGCCTAGTTTGTACAACTCTTGTACCAACGGCGATTTGTTGGCGTACGAGGCGAAGTTGACTGAAGGAGTTACCACTGGACCTATGTGCGAAACGTCTTCTTTGCATGTGTCCAGAGGTTTTGGCATAACGGGATCAAATCCCTGCAGGTTGTCATCTTGGAAGAAATCTCCCCTTGTTATTTTCCAGTTTACAGCTACACCTAAACAATAACAATTCAATTTATTATATCAATTTACAAGGTGAAAGGTAAATTCATTTTTCTAAGGTAAAAAATGAAGAACTATTTTCTAAAATTAAGTTTTTGCAAATTCCAGACATGGATTTGAAAATTCAAAGTTTTTTAATTATTTATATAAAAACATATTCTTTTTGTATATTGTTGTAAATTACATGAATAAAAAATCATTTTTTTATTAGCATTTGTGAAATTTAAAGTGGGACATACAACACAGCAAAATAGTCGGAACTTTTTGTAATTTTGAATTATAAATCTACCAATACAAACGCATTTTTATCCAATTTCTTGAACATCTCGAATTTAAATTTATCAAACATTTTAACCTAAAAATTTGCAAAAAATAATTATTAAAATTAATTAACAAAAATAGTATTAGGCGATTCCTTTGACAATCATAAAATGTTGAAATTATCATAATTCATTATTATTTGGAAGTTGCAATTTTGTTTGTACTGTATGTCCCACTTGAGAAATTAAAAAAAAAAATTCCACATGAGTCACTGAATTTATTTTGTACTTCCATTAAGTGTATACTCATATATACCTTTTCCAATATTCTCAATAGCAGAACTAATGTCAATGTTCTTCAGAGGATCATCATAATTTTTGGCAACCGGTTCTTTAAAAACAGGCTTAATTTCTAAGTGTTTCAAAGAATCGCCTATCGAAGATGTAGGTGGCTGAAGCTCATTAAGCTTGTCACATTTGATCTCCAGGCCCTTCAGGTTATTTTCCAAAATCCACGCCTGCTCGTCATTGTGCTCGACAACGTCGTTCCTCGCATTGTTATTGTCGCTCAAATTTGAAAAGTGTTGAAAAATAACCTTGCCCTTGTACCATGCTTCTTGCGTAACAACAGCCTTGAATCTCGGCAGAAAACTATTTGCAAAGCTGTTCATCTTGTTTGATTAATTATTTTCCACAACTTGCTCAAAATCTTTATTGCTTTGTTGATAATTTTCTATCAACACATTTTGTATGCGTTGCGTCTTAGGTTAGGTTTCGCACTTGACATTTATTTCACGTTAAGCCTGCGTTTTCAATTTCACTCTCCATTCACAGTTGTCGTAGTTATCGTTGTTGGATAGAATTTGTTCCTTTCTGACACTTTTCAGCATGCTCAACTTTTTATTGCCTATTTTCTGTATGTACGATCGTACATACAGCTAAGCAGAAGCAGACTGACTGCTGATAGTGCTGATGCAAAGAATGGTTGAAATGATGAAAGAAAATGTCAAGTTGTCAAGTGCCGCCAATGGAACAACAACAAAATCTCTATTGCATATATAAAATTTAAATAATGCATTCAAATAATGTTTTTTCGAATGAATGTTTTTAAAAACTGATAAAAATATGAAATTTTGAGAACAATCAACAAATTTTGAATATTTTTGACAGTTTGGTAATTTTCAGTCAAATTAAAAATAATAATTTGACAAAATATAAAGATATTTAAATACTTCGATTTAGGATTAATTTGCCAGAATTCGGTTATTTTTTGTATTTCAGTACATCTTAAAAATTGGATGTTTTCATATTAATTAATAATAATTCTCATTTTAATAAATACAATGATATTTATTTTAAATAAGTCAGATTTATGTATAATCCGACTATTACAAAAGGTACAGTGTAAAAAATCTTATTTTTATATGAATTACAGCTAGTGTTCTTTTTTTGAAATAGCCTGGTTTTGGGTTTGGGGGAGGGGGGATAAACGACTTAATTTATATAAATGACTTGAAATCAAATTTGTAAAATAATATGAAAATCTTGTTATCAACTAAATATTGTTTCTCCTTTAAGAATCATTATTGAAAATGAATAAATTAATCGTAGTTACGCTTCAGTCGCACTTGTAGAATATCAGTCCTAAAATATCAATCAAGGAGATTATATATGAAAAACACAGTGTCGATTTAGGTGACATCAGTAATTTGCAAAATGTACCCGTTTTGTTTGTCCATCTAACGCTTCCATCAGACTTGAAGTGAAGCTGAATTCCGAAGTGTCGTCGCCGTTTTGTGACCTGAAATTGAATTCGATCATGATCCTGATTGCAACAAAACAAGAATTGCAAGTTTTTGGATATTGAAGTTGAGTTGAGCTCTTGTACAGATTTCAGTCTGTTACAAATAAGGTTTTAAGATATCTTTACGGAATCTGTGTACGTACAACGCATCTAGACTAGTCAAACTGCCGGTGACTGCCGACGTGCGTTGAACACCCTCAATTTTAAGAATCTCTAGAGTGGAATTGATAGCAGCTACGTAAATTCCTCGCTGGCCAGCAAGCCCCAAGAATCGTGGATTGCTCAGCTCAATCAATGTTTTCTCAGGTTTATTCGCAGTAGTTTTGTATGCATCTGAGTCTATTCTAATAATTTCAACCGATGAAAAATGGATGATAAATAAGTACGGCTTCCGGAATGCTAAAAACGAAAATCAAATGAATTAATAGAATTGATGTTTGGGATAATTCAACGCCAATTGAACATTCAGTTTTCTGTTCATTACATACCAAAAGCAAATGGCAAATGGCTCCACGTAGCATCAACATTTCGAGTTCTTTTGCCATTGGCATCAACAAAAACGCCAAACTCGTTGTAACATAACAGAATTTCGACATTTCGCGAAGACTCTGAAACGTCAAGCACACAGACAGGGAAAATTCCCAGCTTTGCAACACCGAGTATCGTTGCTTTGACCGAATTATCATCATCTTCAGGAAATTCTGTAATTAAACATCAAAAATGAATTGCAAATTATTCACATTAAAATTTATCATACTTCAATCAAGATTGTCATTATTCTTACCCTCGACGTTGTACGTATGGACGTCAATTTGGAAAAATTTGTGACATCCAATTATAAGTTTGTCTGCAGTAAACAAAGCACAACTGCATGGCTCCTGAGTTTCCAATTCCCGAACTCCAATGAACTCGCCCGAGTTTTCACTTGGTATCCAATTCATTAATCTGCAAATAAAAGAATTGTCAAGTTTGAACGAATGAACAAACAATGAAAAAATCAAGTAAATACAAATGAACAAATGCTTACATTACGTGTGTTGCTGTGGCAGCGCACAGCATCTCGCCTTGAACTTGGTACAAATGACAACTTTCGGAATCCGTGAGAACATTGCTAATGTTAATGGCAGGCCTAGAACACTCAGCAGCGAGTGCGTTGCTCTTCAACTGACGTAGGTCACAGGAAACCAACTGTCTGTCTTCCCCGGCAATCATCAGCGCCAGATTTAACTGCGGATGAAGTGTCAGTTGGTGCACCTTCTTGACACCGCGAATAGCAGTCAAAATATTCGACTTCGTAGTTCTGTACGAAAATAATCCGTCTTCTGCTCCCAAGAGAAGCACTTTTTCATCCGGCAATTCCACAGCACAATTCAAATCCAACTGGAAAGTAAAACGACATAAAATAGCTTTCGACAGACGTTTTTTTGAAACAATAATAATAACTATAATAATAAGTGATTAACATTAGTGTTTACCTGATTCTTAGCTAATCTAAGTACTCGCTGATATTTTTCAATTCGGAGTGCTTTGCTTGGCACAGACATCAAACTTTGAAGCCACTCTTTTTTGTCTTTTTGACTGAGTGCCATGATGTCGAGTCGAGTGGTGGGCCAGCAAGTTGTCGTAGAATTTGACTCAACTCTGAGAATGAACGGGAGATCAGATTTTGCAGTAGTAGTTACTTCTGGCTGATCCACGTTCTCGAGAATTGCGTAGCCCTCTTTCTCAGACAAATCCAACCGGCTTATAGGACTCATACCTGCCGAGGGCTGGTGCTCATACGTACACAAACACGAGCCCTCCAACCGTAAGTATTTCCTCTCCCAGCACGATTTGCTCCGACCTGGCACCTTCACCCAGCTTTCCATTGACACCTTGTTATTATCCGACTTGTTCTGAGAGTTTGAAGAATCCTGTTCAATAAATAACAAATAAATTACAATACATCCGTACAATTAAAACACATTAAAAAACATTCCAAACAAGTAATTGTGCTGTCCAAAAATTATTACTTTAACAGGGATATCTGGTTCATCCAAAGCCAATGTTTGAATACTATCAACATTGCTCGTTAAACTTTCGTCACTGTTTCGCCAATTGTCTTTCATTTTCCTCGCATAAACTCCGGGAATTCCGCAGGTCGCCGGGACATTCAGGGAACATTTCAAGTGTGCCATGATCTGACATTCACTGCAGATCGCAGCTTTCCTGCCGAACTGAATTGAGTCCAAACAAGTTACGCACTTGGCAGTACGCATAGGCAAGCTGATGTTAAATCTGTGAGGAATATTATGACGCATCCTCTGCAAGGAAGCTTGTCTGTGGAAGCTGGTATTGTCAGCGGTTTTCAGATCAGGCGACGAGGGCGTTGACAGAACTGGCGCCGTGGCTTTTGTCGCCTTGACGGTCAGCAGTTGTTCGGTAAGAGCTTTTACTTTCGCACGCTCTTTCTCTAGCTGATTTTCCAGATCTCGGTAACCTACCGGCATCGCAGTTCCAATCGGTGGAACGTTTTCCTTTTGCTTCGATCCAAAAAGTTTGTCGCAAAACGTTTTCTTCGACTTGCTGCATTCTTCAAGCTTCAATTGCAGATAATCTAAAACAATTGAAAATAAAATAAACAATAAATAAACTGAATTTCTACAGAGGCTGTTGAAACATAATATTAACTTGTATACTTGTGATTACCTATCAGTTTGGTCTGTTGTTGATGGGTGCTTCCAGCTTTGAGTTCTCTCTCGTTATAAAACTGGCGCATCTCTTCCAAAACCGCCTCCAGCTCGAAAACTCGTTCACGCAATTGCTGTCCCTGGTCGACACTTTCCTGCAAGTCTTCCATCAGCGCCGAGTTCTCTTCTCTGAGTTCGTGCATCTTCGTCAAATGTTGTGTGCTTTCTTCCTTGACAGCTCTGGCCTCAGCTCTGGCAGTCTCAAGGGCCCTCTGCAACTCGGACAAGTCACACTCGAGGTCGCCGCACTTAGCGGTGAGTTCGGCAGCCTGTTTGCTCAGCTGTTGAGCCATCTTCTTGTACTGATCTCTCTGGCCAACCAAACCGTTACGCTCCTCCTCGATGTCGCTCGTCTCAGACTCGAGTCTTTGGATGGCTCTTTCAGCGACCAGTCGCATCGTTTTCTCTTCATTCTGAGCAGCTATTGCTTCCCTCAGTCGACACTCAGTGGACTCCAGGTCCTTTTGCAGCTTCATTTTCTCCTGAATGAGTGTATTCTCACGGAACTCGTGGTCACTTGTCAAACGTTCATAATCAGTCAGCTGTTCCTCAAGCACTGTACACGTTTCTCGCAGCAATTCGTTATTAACTTGGTAACCATTCAGTTCTTCCTGAAGTTTCTCCAACTTGGCTTCAAGCTCGTTCGTTACTTCGCTGTGTTTTGACACTTTGAGTGCCAGTCTTTCGCTTTCTTGTTTCAGAGAATCTACTCGCTCTTGGCTTGATCGCAGTTGTTTCCTTGTAGAGTCAAGTTCACGCCGAAGAGCCGCACTGGAAGTCTGAAGTTCTTCGATTTGTTTGTTAGCTTGAGTCAAAGCCTGTAAAAATATAATCGTTAATACAAAGTCAAAATGTTGCTAAGAAAATAAGTGATAGAAAGTAAAAAACAAGGATTTTACTCTTTGGGCAGATTCCGCGTGAATCTTGTGTCTTGAGCACTCTCTGTTAGATTCGGTCAGTGAAGTTTTTGTGCTTTCCAGCTCCTTCTTTATGTCTTTCAGTCTTTCCTCTTCGTCAAGGACTTTTTTATTGAGCCTCTCTTGTAATTTTTGTTTCTCCTCCTCGAGTTTCTTTATCTTGTCTTCGGCAGACTTTGCTTGCCGCGTGGCAATGCGTTTGTCCAAATTCGCATCGGACAATTCTTTTTCCTTTTTGTACAAAGCAAACTGGGCTTCTCGCGAGTTCTTTCTTTCAGCAGTTAGTGCCTCTTTAGTGCTTTTCAATTGTTCTTCCAAACGTTTCACCGTCTGATCCACGTTGGTTGGCGACTTTGTTAAAATTTCAAACTCTGCCAAACTTGTCGAAGCTCTTGGTTCCCCACTTTTACATTCAGATTCAAGTTGTCTTGATCTTCGCTTGAGTCGACCATTTTCTGCTTCCAATTTGCTAACGTTGTCTTCCAGACGACGAACAAGTTCTTCCAGACTTGAAACTTTCTTCAGATGTTCCTCTATTAATGAAAAATCAATTATAAATAACAAATAAATAAATGGTAATATCGAACACAAGAAATGATTTAAAATCAAACCTTCTTTTTCCAAAGTTTGTTTCAGCCTACGTTCCACCGTTGCTTTGTCCTGTGCAGTCTTTTCCAAATTCATAGTGAGATTTTCGTTTTGTTCCAAGTGTACCATTGTGTCATTCAAGTCACACTTTGTAGACTGCAAAAGAAATTGAAATAAATCATTAATAAAATTTAGAAAATCAAGATTTAAACAAGTTTTAAAAGACATTTGACCTCCAACTGTTGTCTAAGTTGATCATTTTCCAATTTGAGTCTCTCCATATGCTCGGTCATCTGTGCCATGTACTGCTCGCTGTTGATCGTGTTCTCAAGGAGCTTAGTTTTCTCGGACAATTGCTTCTTAAGAGTTTCCATTTCGGCATCACGAGCTGGAATGGTGGCTTTCAAACTACGCAATTGCTCTTGACAATCCTTCAATTCCGACTGTGTCAATTCCAACGCAACATTCAACCTGGACTGTCGACAATGATTTGTATCCTGTTCGTTTCGTAGCTTCATCTCTAAGTCCGCACTCTTAGCCTGTTCGACCTCCAGCCTCGCTCGCAAATCAGCCAGCTGGTTGTGAGCTCGATTTGCAATCTGCTCCAACTTGTTCTCAACGCCTTGAGTACTCTGACGATTCAGTTCTCGTAGTTTAGACAGAGACTCTTTTTGTTGAACCTTAAATTTAATTTTCAAAATTAATAATTTGGTATCATTCATTTTTCTTATTTATAATAATAATACAAAACATTCAGTTACAACTTACTTGAAAGACTCTCAGCTTGTTGAGCTCAGCATTAGCAGTTTCAAGCTCGCTCTCGGCTCGTTGCAAACGCGAACTCATCTCGTTATTGGTCGTACAAAGTTCTGTAATACGCAAAGTTTGTGATTCTATATGCTTGTTAAGTTGTGCGATTTTATCTCTTTCAGTTGCTTCCCATTTTCTTTTCGCTCCTTTTATCAGATTCAACGCTTTTGTTTCCAACTCACGTCTCTCCTGACGTTCCAATTCTACACATAATTTCATCAGTTAGTTAATCATTTTTCACACAACCAATCAAATTATAATTATTCAACATTCATTCATACCCAAGACCCTTTTCATTCCAGCCAGTTCCGACTTTTGGTTTGCCAGTTCCCTTTCAAGTTTATCTCGTTCCTTGTTACTCAACTCCAGCTGTTTAGATTTGACTTTCAGCTCGGCTTCCAAGTTTTCAGTTACCCGCATGTTGTTTCTAGTCTTATCTTTCAATTCAAGCAATTTTTTCTGTTGTTCCCGCACTTCCTTCAGTTCTCTTTTTTTGTTTTCGAACTGGCTCTCCATCTCTAACGTATCTAGGAGACGTTTAGTCTACGAAAAAAATAACTAATTAATAACATCAAAATACTGGGGAAAAAAATCAAGTTTATCAAGTGTCATATCGACTTATACACAAGTATTTGTTTTTTTCGTATCATCTTTTGACTGAATCAAAGTTTGTATTTATTTTGTACACAACAGCGTTTGTGATCACGAATCAAAAATGTTTTGAAACGAAAATTGCATTCAACTAAAAGCGATACTTAACCTCCCGTTTCCTCGTCGAGTCCATTATTGTATCTCAAGTAATACGCATAATCCTGCCAAACGAATTGTTATTATGTTAAAATTTATAACAACGATAAACTATTTACGCGCGCCGCGTCTCACACCACACACACAGCTTCGCGTAACGGTCGGCTCGGTACATGAACACGCGCGCTTTCAAAGTTTGTCCGATGCGCTGCTCTGTTAAATGCTCGTTTCTCATTGGTCCACTATTCAAGTTAGTTGTGCCATCCAACACCAGATGGCGCGTCGAGCCCCCACTTGTAATTTAACTTGAAAAATAATCCTTTAAAAACTCTTCCTCTCTAATTTTAATTTCACTTGACTTAATTAAAAACGACAAACAAACAATTGTTGTTTCCTTTCAAATTAACCTCCAAAATGTCAATGTAAACAAACCGAGTGAACGACAATGGATTTTGAAGACACAGCATAAATAAACAATCTGTTCATTGATCAAATTTGTTTGTTTGTATAAAAATCATATTCAAATAAGAGGGACAAAATTGTGGATAGATAAAGTTATTGAAAATATTTTTTGCATAATATTTTGAACAGAGAATTGTAATGCAAGATGTCGCTTCTGTTTATAGATGTCGTCGCAAGACAGCGAGACACGCGAGAGAGAGAGAGCAACGCCACCTGCGTTGTTGAAATGAAATGGCTGCCGCTGGCGCGTACCTGTTCATCAGTAAGACGCGCGTGTTCTAGAGGTTCGTAGCCGCCGCCGTGGTCGCGATAGTGCATTCAAGAAGGCGAGTGAGTGCTGTCGAAATGAGCGACAGGAGTGGCCCAGGTTGATTGTGTTGAGACTATGAAATCGACGTCGGAAGGCGAGCTGGGCGTGGAAGCGGAGGTTACGGAGCCAAGCCCGGGCGACGACAGGCTGCGCACCAGCAGCAACGGCAAGCCCTCGTCCAAGCTCAAACGCACCCTCACGTTCGGCCGCGACTCCATCGAGAGCGTCAAGAGAATGTCCAGACGCCGCATCCGTGTCAAACACCACAACAACAACAATAACAACAACAACAACAATGTAAACACGGCTTGTCCAGAGGGGAAGAAGTTGTTTCGCAAGCCGTCGTTGCGTCAGATCCTCAACGTGATTGTTAAGGTGAAGAGAAAAAAGGACGATAACGTCGAGGAGCGGGTGCCGCCTTGCCGACCCGCGCACATACCCGCTGACCGCGTGCCCGGTGTCATCGGGCTGCGCAACCACGGCAACACCTGTTTCATGAACGCCGTGTTGCAATGCCTCTCGCACACGGACACCCTCGCCGAATACTTCGTCCTCGACAAGTACAAGAATGATCTCTCCAAGCGTAACAAGCTCAACTCAAAAAAGTACGGCACCAAGGGCGAGATCACCGAGCAGCTCGCGCTCCTGCTCAAGGCCATCTGGAGCTGTCAGTACGATCCAGAAATGAGCACGACGTTTAAAAGTGTCGTTGACAAGTATGGCAGTCAGTACCGAGGCAACTTGCAACACGACGCTCAGGAATTCCTCCTCTGGCTCCTCGACAAGGTCCATGAGGATCTCAATCGTGCTACTAAGAAGAAGTACAAGATCATTAAGGTGCGTCTGCACTAAGTGCTCCTTTTTCGTCATCTCTGTTTACGTTTCTTATCGCCATACGCAATCCGTTTGTTTCGCTTATGTAAGGTTGTTTTTTTGCTTCTTCTTTGTTTTTTCTTCTCTGTCTTAATTAATTTCTGTATTGCCTGATCATTTGGTTTTGAGTTGTGATATTTTTGTAGTACTCAATGTTTGTTTGTTTACAGGTGTAGACGTAGTAGAATTTCAGTTCGGTTGGAGGTTATATCTTTGGTTGTGGTATTTTGTTGGCTGAGTTGAATATCTAAATCGAATCAAAACAAATTGTACGAAATTGAATGGTTTTGTTGGATGAGATAACAAGTAATCGTATGACAGATAAGAACTATGAATTTTGACGTTTAGAAGATGGGAATTTGATGATAGCTAGACATATTACTAAGGGCAATTTTAGGATGTGAATTTGAGCTGTTTTGTTGGTCCCTGGTTTATTATAGTATGCAAATTGTGTAACTACCGACTCATCACAGAATATGACTTTTCACTCGACTGTCTTTTTTTTTTAGAAAGTCGTTCGAAAATTGTTTCAACACTTGAATATTCATATAATGTGACATTCCATTTTAATTTCAAGCAAAACCAAGTTTCAAAATCAAGTTTTTCAAGAATTTGTCATTAGATTTGATTGTTCTGATTTGAAATTGTTTGTTACGTGTAAATTTTAACCTGAGAACACGTAATCGCAAGTTCGAATCAAATGAATCACTGGCAATTGTTTTGTAACGAAAATATGATCGTTGATCGTGTAAGATGTAAATGAACCGTGCAAGGACGGTATAAAACAAACATAAATTCAGATTCAGAACGACTGAATGAAGGCTGGAGCAAGCTGTAGATTCTAGATTGAATAGACATATTGGCATTTCCGATTTGAATTTCCAACGTTTATCCATGAGACGAGGAAACTATTTAGAAATGCGATGAAAAGGAGCAACGAAAGAGAGGGGATGCAGCCAGAGAGAGAAAAACAGACACCGTTTCCTTTAGAAAGTTTGTGCAAGAGTGCTACTAATGAGCAAAACGACGATAGGCTGATTCTTGGTGCACTTGTACGCTACAACCCAGTTTTGTCAGCGCGTATATTTGTCATCGATGATTCCGAGGCTGAAGAGAGTCAACATTTTAGATATCATCTCAATTTGCTATCAAAAATGTACAATCAAATAACACAGAAATGATAAGAGAAAATGATTCGAGTTGAAAAAGAAGGTGCTATTCAGAATGATGCCTCGTCTATAAATAAGTTTGACAAAATAAATTGTTCATAATGGTTGTTGTTTTCAATGACGTAACGAACGGAGGAGAATGATCGTCTCGCAAGATGAATCATCAGGAGAAGACCTCAAAAAGGTGTATACTGCCAACGCTTCTACAGACAAAGATAATAACGGTCCAACGTCTGCAACTTGTATTTTAAATCCGAGTGCTTTACACGGTCATGTACACGTAGTTTAGAATTCAAGTCAAATTTTCATTCATCCATTTTTTAGATTACCTTTTTTGGTTTCAAATAATCTGTCAAAGGTTCTTGATCTTTTGATTGTTATGCTTCCGAATTCGCGACAAACTGGTTTTCAAGTATTTCCCATTTATCTGCGTTGTAAACACGTCAATTGATGGTAAACAATCGGAGCGTGTGAACGTCAAAAATTCGTGACTAACTAACTGGCACCAATGTGTCTATCAACGTACTATAAAAAAAGTATAAAAACATAATCGAATATTAACTTTTCAGTTAACACAATTTTAAACAAAAGTAAATAACTTTTTTTTACTTCAGAATCATACATCTTCAGTACAATATTACTGATTACAATATTAAAGATTAGATACATAAAAGAATGTTAATTTATAACGTTTTATAAAAAAGTGTTCATTAATGAGTAATAATTTGTTTTGAAAAAATGTAATTTGTTAAAAAAAAAAACGTCAGGAAACAAAAGGAAAACTTCCCACAGGGATAAAAATATACGCGGAAATATATTTCAAATTTATATTTTTTATATAAATTAAATATATTTTTTCGATAAAATATATATTTATTTTATATATCATTTATATAACTTATTGCCGCTTTATAAATAATTTATAAATCACGTATATGTGAAATATACACGAATATATTTTAAATATATAAAATATATGTAAAATATATTTCAAAATATATATTTGTCCGTGTGGGTTTGTGATTCACAAACATTCGCTCTTAAACGTGAGATGAAACGATTCAACGTTCCATACGGAAATAAGTATCTCCGAGCTTATAAATTCGCCCACGCACAAATTTACAGACTGCAAAAATGAATACTTTATAAATCCTCGCAAACGTCCGAATCATTTCATCAAACGACCAGGCAGACTGACTGCATTGTTTATTTGTTACAAAATGTACAATCAAAAATGATGACAATCGTTTATGTGACAAATTATTCCGACCGGTTGGTGTTATTATTTTGTTGTAGTCCGTGATAAGTATGGGAGGAAGTGGAAGTGACCTTAATTATCATACGAAGGGGACGCGAGTTCGGGCTTTTGTGAAAAAATAAATAAAAAGTCACGAGTAATTGAGAAACGAGAACGACTGACCCGATTGCGCTTTTTAAGCAGGAAAATGGCCTGTCTCAAAGTCGGGCGCAGAAAAAAGATTCTAGTCAGCTGCAACGGTTGCCGACCCTTTTTCTGCCACATATCGTACAACTTAATGACAAATCAAGTGCAACCGTACCAGCTTGGCATTGAACAATTCATTGCAAAGCGCGTGATGTAACAAAAAAAAAACGCGTTGCAGACAATTTCCTCTACCTGTCCTACGGCAAATCCTAGAATTACGTTTGCGCGATTCCGACTGGTTCCGTTATAATTCATTGACGTCAAGCTTTTTCATCCGGATCATTCATTTGCGTCCGTCCATTCATCAGCAGCAGAGCGAATCAATTTCACAATCGTTGAAATTAAAAACAATTGCTGATTGTGGCCATTTACTTTTGCCGAATATCAAATTTTCAAAAGTTGCTGTTAACTCGGGTTTGGAAGTATAAAAAATATCTCGGTGTATGCGCATTTTTGTAATATCAAATTATGCTTCAGAATTGAAATTCCCATCTATTCGCAAACTCGAAATATTGATAGCACGAAGTTTTTCTTTTACAATTGTATATCAATTACCAAACTAAAAAGTATCCATTAAAAATGATGATTCATTATTATACAAATTCATTTTTGTAATTACATGTATTATGTATTATATACATTATTGAATATGTATGAAATATTAAATTTACGTTTGTCAGTAAAAACGAATTTTCAAACAAAATTCTAATGGTAAAATTTGATTGTTACAGAATTCATTTGGGAAACCCGACGATGTGGCAACGGAGACTCTCGAGAACCACATGCGATGCAACAACTCGTTTGTGTACGCGATTTTCCAGGCGCAATTTCGATCAAGTCTGACATGTCCGCGGTGCCAACGTCAATCCAACACGTTCGATCCTTTCTTGTGCGTATCTGTGCCAGTTCCACAGACGCACCGGCAGATTAATTTATTCGTCAATGTACTTTACACGTCGCAACAGCCGAGACAAGTGAGCATCGGGGTTAGCATCAACCAAGTACTGAACGTAAAGGAGCTCCGCGAAATCCTCGCCAGCGATACCGGCATCGATGCAAATCACATGCTCCTAACTGAAATTCACGACGAAGGATTTCACAGGTCAGTAATGAACGGTCGCATTTATTTACTTGAATAGCTTATTTTGAAAGATGTTTCATGCTTGTTGTCTGTTTCAGAACCTTCTCCGACTGCCAGCCATTGTCGGTAATCACGGAGAACGACCCGTTGTATTGTATAGAACTGCCACAGTTGAAGGAGCCTGCCGAGCAGGCTTACATTCTCCTCGTCTGGATAAACGTGGTTGTTTCGGGAAACTTGAGGGAACGATTCGGCAGTCCGTACACAATGCAGGTGTCGCGAGAAACCTCTTATCAAGATTTACAAAAGTTGCTGCTCAAAGAAATGCACGCGACTTTATCTGAAGACGTCTTAACTTCGAGTCAGAGCCCTGGGCTCTTCAACATTCGAGTTGCCGATCCTGCTGCTACGCCTGTGCAAGATGAGCATCCTTGTATCGGTTAGTAGTGGCGAAAAACAAATAATTAAAACGATCCTAATACTAATTCTAGTATCAGTGTTAATTAAATGAGTAATAATGAATATGATAGATTTGAAATGGTTGTTTTAGATCCATGTGTGGAGCACCCTCTATACACGGAGCAAATCGAGCAAGCACTTGCACTGTGCTGTGCAGATGATTCTGGCCCGGAGCACGTGAAACTGATCCTCGAATGGGACGAGTCAACGAAAAGTCAGATCATCCAGGACGATTCGGATCAGATCGAAGAGCACGCGAGCGTCAAACAACTGAAGAGCAACAGCGATCTTGGTGGAGGGGTTGTGAACCTCGAGGAGTGTTTTGATCTTTATACGAGAGAGGAAGTGCTCGACGCGGAAGACGCTTGGCACTGTCCACATTGTAACCGCAAGCAGAAGGTCGTGAAGAAACTTGGACTGTGGTCTTTGCCGGACATTTTGGTGATTCATCTGAAGCGGTTCCGGCAGCAGTCCAAGCAGCGTTCGACGACCAAGCTGACAATGCTCGTGGACTTTCCTCTCTATGGGTTCGACATGACTCCGCACCTGGCGAACAATAATCACGCACATAATAATAACGTATCGATGCTGAGCGGCTGGTCCCCTTGGAAGAGGCCACGGCATAAGGAGCACGCCATCGCCAAGCTGGACGAAAATGTATACGACTTGTACGCGATCTGTAACCATCATGGGCAGGACCTTCAGAGCGGCCACTACACGGCCTACTGTAAAAATCCGTACGACTCGCAGTGGTACTGTTTCGACGACACTCGAGTCGAGCCGGTGAGCGACACCAATCTCGTAACCAATGCTGCATACATGCTTTTCTACCAGAGACGAGGACAGGCCAACGTTTCGACGACCAGCTCGAGCGCTGCTTCCACGAGCTCGGCGGGATCTGGGTTGGATCACTGGGTCTCCAGGATGGCACCCTTTTATTACAACAATAAAAACAACGCCCCACAGCCAAACAAACAGAGCAAGTCGCAAGAGACACTCGCGCAGGATAAAATTGTTGAGGAGAAGAACATGACTAACTTTAACAGAGGGAGCAGAGCGTACGCTACTTTGCAACACAAAAGGAACCTTACGACTGAGACTGATGCTGCCGAATTGGATCATTATTCAGACGATGAAACACTCACGAGAAGAGAATGGGTAGGTTTTTGATTGATTAAAAAAATTGGTAACCCTAATTTGATTGTTATTTGGGTTTTAATTTGACAATTGGCTTGGCTGTTTCAGGCATCACCAACGCCGACGAGGAAAACATCATCGATAACCCTAACGCCGCACGTGCCACAGGCAATCATATTAGACTCGACCAATGACTCTGCCGACACCAGCGTAATACACGAATCAACGTTGTAACACACAATCTAAGCCGGACGTTGTCTCTCGGTTCGGCTTCAAACCCAACGTTCAGTGCCTCAAACTTGTTGTTGGCATTCTCTGTTCTTTCATTTTTCAAAGTCTGATGAAACGATAACTTGTGGGTATAAACAATTTAGCGTAAGTCTAAGTCATCAAATACTTTTACATCGAAACTACAAATCTCGTCCAGCGTATCGCGTGAAAAACAATAACCGCGTTTAAACGTTGTGCAAACGAATTTAAAAATGAAAAATAGATAAACCAACACAAATTACCCGCTCACTATTTTTACAATATTCTTTTCCTTTATTTTTTATCTAGTGATAACAAGTGTAATTGAAAGAAACAAAGATATGAAATTCGTTGTAACAACGAGTGATCTCACAAAGTTTTTGGATTTCTTTTGTTATCGCAAGCGGTATAGAGATTTTTGAAGCGAGTTGTTCAGGGGAGGGAGGGGGGGGAATGCTTGTGATTTCGTTTTTTTAATCACATATTGTAATTACATCAATATCATTGCGCGTTGTGTTGTTTCATCAACTGTACATAGAAGATGTATTTTGCAAAGAACCGTGCTGTGTGTTTGCTATGGATACGAATTGTACAAGTTCGTATGTTAGTCGGGAATCCATTTTTACGATCCAATCAATATTCAGTATCTACTCAATAGTATACCGCCGTTGATACATACCTTGCAAATGATTCAACAACTTTTCTACTACCGCCGTTGATTCAAAGACTAATTCTTTATTTCTTTTGTTTGTCTGTTAACTTTAAACCGACATCAATGCGAGAATGGATTCACGATTTATCATCACTATAAAGTGAAATGTATATTGTCGTATAATTTTTCTTGTTAATTGCTTCGTACGATTTATGAAATGCAGCGTCATATTTATGTATGTTTATTGCATACACTTACGCGCAGTCAAGGCAATTGTCGGCCACACAAATTCCACGAAACCGTTTTATTTACAGTTACAATTTTAATTTTGAAGCTTTCATTTACTATTTCCAGTTTTAGATTTCATGGCTTCTATATGTGTGCGGGTTTTTTTTCTTTTTTTTTATTAGTATATCTCCAAGCGAACTTTGACAATAAGAGATAAAACACTGAGTACAAAGAAGCTTTTTATTTTTCATCGGCATACAAATGTGTGTTTCTCTTTCGAGTTGGAAGCAAAAATATTTCTTACAATTGCAATGGCTTATTTGAAGAAAAAAAAACCAAAAGAAAAATACATGATAATTAATAGTCGCGCTGTTCAACGTACGCAACATTGTTTTTCATTTGATTGTTGTTTAATAATTATTTATATACTTTGGCCAAGTTCCGATCGCTGCTGAAAAATTAATATAATAGAAAAAAAATAAAAATAAAAATAAAACATAATATATTTTAGATAAAGTATTATCTACGTTGTTATAAGTCGAAATGCAAAGGAAAATATTTTTGCATGTGTATGTATACGTGTATTTTGTATATAATGAATAAAACAATCTACCGGACACGTGTTTTTGATATTAAACTCTAAAGTTGTTTGAACTGTGCACGTTTTTCATAACTCTTTATATCATTTTATTCGCATTCAAAGAAGCAAGTTTATACTTTTTTATCGTGTAATAATTTGAGAGATTTATAAGAATTATAGATAATAGAACATTCCAGTCGGAAATAAGTACTTATATTATGCAGCACTTGAATTTTTTTCTCTCGAAAAGAAAAAGAAAAAATCGTTTTACACCAATGATGATAAAGAATAAATACCTAATCTTGTACTCAAAATAAATGACTTTGTTATTTGTTGGATGCTTTGCTAACGAATGGTTGGACTTGATTGAAATCATAGGGCTGACAATTGTGTTGAAATGAAAGAAACTTGTTTTTTAGATTTAGTGTTTAATATTATATTTGTATTACCCACTAGTGGCCTTATCTGAGTAACTGATATACGTCAATATCCATATTTGTATAATCATACATATATATAGTATATTACTGAACACTTTGCAGTATTCTTTTATCAATGAAACAACTGAATGTTTGTACTAAAATGGCTGTTAAATTATTGGAAGACATGATGATGAAAAGATAATTTTATAATACGCGTTCGTTTCTTTTCATGTTCTTCCGCAAACAATTATACGATGCTTCAACATTTCAATAATTGTTATAAAAGGATACTCGTTTCAATGTTTTGTATACGCGACCATTCCAAATTCATTTCGACCATTTATCATTCAGATCGTAAAAATGAAATATAGATATAAAATATATTATATTATTATATTATATTATTATATTATATTATATTATATTATATATGAGGAGAAATATTAAGTTATTTAAGATAAACGTTAAGTTCCAGCTAGTCACACTTAAAGTGGACAAAAAAATTAAGTATTTTTTGTACGAATTAAACAAAATAACGCCTACGATTTGAGATACGAAAATATGAAAATTCGTGTAAAATAAAAGCCTAATTGACTTTTGGATATAAACAAGCATTGTCCTAGTTTTTTTGAAATCGACCATCAGAGGAAAGATGATTCGTGTATCCTCTAATATTGCGAGCCACCTAAGAATGAATTCATTATGTTTGCCGAGATTCAAGTTGTACAGCAAAAAGCGTGCAGGTGCATATTCAAGCACAGAAGAGCGTCACGTTTGTCGTGTTATGAATGCAAGCGTGAATATATATTTTTTGGTATGTAAAATGTTCATGATTGTACATGAACGACTAAGTTCCCGTGTACCAATTTTGACATTCGATTAACAACATTTTTAGACAATTTTATAAATATACTATCGACATATTAAAGTAATTCAGAAACACTCCAAGTAAGAATAGAAAAGTTACCTTGAATTTTGCCAAAATCATACATTTTTTCAAATGGTCATAAATTTAACTCGTTTGTTTGACAAATTTGAAATTTGTCAAATGAACTTCGATGATCGTCTGCGAAAGAAAGGTATTAACTTTTGTGTCATTTCTATATGGTCACAGAAATAAATTTGATCATGTGAGAAAAAATTCTATTTTGCATTAAATTAACCCGACGTCGCTCGTTGAGTAAAATTTTCAGTCGGAGAATTAAAAAGAAATATACTTCGAAATAGAACATTCTATTGACAATATAAAAATAGCAACTTTGTAATAAAAATTGAGCGTTCAAAGTACTGTCGGTAAGGTAGACTTTGATTTTATTCATCTCACAGTGAGTTTTTTAGCAGTCGTTATTACATTATCTATTTTTCTCATTTCAGACTACATCTTTCTGTAGGAAAAATTGTGTCAAAATTAAAGTTTAACGTTCAAGCCAAATTCATGTTCATTTTTAAATTAGAAGTTTCCTCGCTTCTGCAAAAAATCACGAAATTGAAAATGTCTGCGACAAAATATTCATAGCGAGCGACGTCGGGATAATGTTCTCCAATTGTATCTAATTTAGTCAATCCTTATTCGAGTACATCTGATTTAAATTCATTTTATTGATGTAATTTATCGCTTTTGGTTCGGATTTTAATGTTAATTTTGAGTTCAAACGTTTGTTTTTTCTTTGTATTATAAACTAGCTCAATTGTAATAAAAAATCCAACGAATCCTCGAACCAGTTGACGAAAATGTTCAAATAAAGACTCAAATTTAAACCATAATAGAGTTTCAAAGATGAATATATAAATAACTATAGTTAGAAACCCGTCTTTCGCACGTCGCTGTAGCAGTCTGTAATTGGCATATAGAAAGTAATTATCAAATCAAATTTACATAAACTTTTATATTTTTGTATACTTTACTATGCAACCTAATTATACTCAATCAAATTCAGATTATTTAAGTTTTCAATTACAAAACAATCAAGAACAATAAAGTATTCCGCAACTGTAATAAATTTGCAAATTAAACATCAAATGAGATTAGAATCAACTTTTGTTCACCTAAGTTGAAAATAATAAAACGGTTCAAAATAACTAACTATTTCCGTTTCAATTTGCAAATATTCATGTTTCAATTTGCAGAACAACAGAGCCAGATTTATCAAGTTCGCTGATCAATTTGTTTTCTAACTTTACCTTATAAAAAATAATTTATCTACCGATTAGTTGATCGATCAATAATTTGATGATTAATCATTTTTTTTCTTAAATTCAAATTTACAATTTAAATCATTTATCAGTTCAGTTTATATTATTTTTGAGGTTTTAAAGGAATTAGTCTGTCCCTTTAAAATCTTTTTTTGATTTACTGATACGACGACAAACAATCACAATCAACAAAAAATTTATTAGTATAATATATATATTATTTATTCGTGTCTAAACGGAGAAAAATATATTTTCAATTATATTTAAACTGTATATCATATAAATAGAATATAAACTTATATATTTCGTATATAATTAGATTATATTTTGAATATAACGTGGCTAGATCTTATCTTACATAAATTAATTATAAATTTTGTGTATAATATATAGAACAAACTGTATCAATAATTGATCTGTATTTTTCAAATAAAATGGACTATTTTTTCCATATTTTTATTATAAAATAAAACTGACGATTAAAAGTTACAATTCCTTTATTTGTTGTTTCATTTATTCATTATTATTTTTCGTTTCATTTGAAAAAAATGGGCTTGTACCTAGCCAGTGTTACGTACTTAGTCGTCTACCTTCCTCCGTCACTGCTCGCATCTACAAAATTCGCGCAGGCTTCAAAATGCATGATTAAAATTTCGTTAATAACACGGTCCTGATGAGTAGCCTCAGGACATCGCCGCCTCAAAAATTATATGTTTCCGTTTGTGGTACAACGCACATCCGCCTCCTCGTATATATGCACGTTATATCTTCGTCTCGGTCCTTTTCTCCCCGCTTCAACGGCCTATCAT